>VDFB02372808.1:0-179464 GCA_007258455.2 Sequoia sempervirens | reverse complement strand
TATGATTTGGTGGAGTGATGGGAAGAGCCAACATTTCTTTTGGAAAAGGCTCGTTGAGGACGTCTAGAGGTTGTACCAGCGTGTTTAGATTGTGAGTCTTGGGGAATAGATCCAAGACCTTGCATGCAGATTTGTTCTTTAACTTGGATGGGCTCTAAAATACCTTGCTCGTGAAGGCCTGGACCTTTTCCTTGGTAGTTCATGTTCTTGAGCATTCAATCCATGATAGGATTTTTGTTATTCTGAAAACATGATGTGAGTCCATTATTAGGTGGGGGATGATGGGTGGTATATACACTATGTTTTTCTTGTGCAAGGAGGCCACCATGGAAGAATATGAGAGTACCAAGGGGATATGCAAGCGGTGTGGGGATAGCATTTTTAGGTGATGATGGGGGATCCTGAGAAGGAGATGGTGGGATAGCAGCATTTGGATGGGTGGTATTAGGAGAGGGATTAGGGGATATGATAGGATCTAATTTTGTGGTAGCAAGCTCATGCAATGGAGACGAAGATGGAGCAGTAGAATCTTGAATGTCAAGAGGATCATGGGATGGAATGGATGGGGGATTGTGATCTTGCGGTAGACTAGATGGGATGGTAGGATCTTGATCTGGAGGAGGGGATATGTTGGCATGCTTTGGATCAGGATCTTGGCATGACTCATCGTATGTGGGAGGCATGATAATGGTGTCATGGGGGGACTCTTTAAGTGGGGAAGATGGAAGGATGGGGGATTCAAAATATTCCTGGGAATGGATACTAAGAGTGGAAGAAGTGGATTGGATTTGGGTGTCATCGATAGGTTCGACGGCTCTCAGAGTAGGGGGTGGGTGTTCAATGGATTTGGTAGATGTGATGGTAGGAGATGGGGACTCAGTGGATTCAGAGGATGTGATGGTAGGAGATGGGGACTCAATGGATTCAGCGGATGTGATGGTAGGAGATGGGGACTCAATAGATTCAGAGGATGTGATGGTATCATCAATGATAGGTGTTGGATGGAGAAGGGTCTTGTCACTAATGACCATGGATGATGGGTTGGGATGGCATGGTTCCACGATTGCAATGTGTGGAGTGGGGGATGTTTCCTTTGTTATAAGTCCTTGGAAAAACTTGGATATGCTAGGCTGAGATGGCGAGGTGGGAGTGGATGAAGGTTTATGGATTAGTGGGGGATTAGGACTAGGGATTGGTGGGCTAGGATTAGATAGGGGAATGGTATTGGATGCAAGACTGGGAATAGATGGGGGATTAGGTGAAGGGTTAAGATAGGGGTATTGGCATGGTGAATTAAGATAGGATGACACGGACGGTGGATCGTTGGTAGAAGATATGGGCGGCATGTTGTAATAAAGGTATTGGGATGGTGGATTAGGATGGGAAGATGCAGGTGTTGGATTAATATAGGGAGATGCGGATGTTGGATTAGGGTAAGTTGATGGGTTTGTTTGACTAGGATAGGAAGGTGTGAATGTAGGATTAGGCTGAGCAAATTGGTATGGAAGATTAGGGTAGTGGGTGTATGCGGATGAAGGATTTAGATAGGAGGATGTGGATGGGGGATCAAGATAGGGGTATTGGCATGGCAAACTAGGATAAGGGGATGATGTAGATGAAGGATATGATGGATATGATGGACATCCCTTGTCAAAGGTAGCATAAGGAGTGTGATTAGGCATAAATGAAGACATGATGGGATAACTTGATGGGGTGATTGGATTTTGGAATGTGGGTGGAGAAAGCTACTAGCAATGATAGTGTCAAGGGGATCTATGTCGTATGTTCTGATCAACAAGACTTTCATTATCATCGCCGACGTAGTTTAGGGTTTCCCTTGACCACTATTGATGGAGGATAAGAATTCATGATGATGAAAGGATGATGATGGATGGAAATGGATTAAAGCTCAAATCGCACCCCAGTGCCCATCTTATTCGGATTAAAGCTCCATTGTATGATTGACGATGGAATTGGATTCGATGATCGGATTATCGAAGGATGATTGATTTAATAACCGACCCACTTGAAGCAGATTGGATTGACTCCATGCGAATAGGACATTGGATTGGATTGGATAAGATCGATCAATGATTGATTGATAAGATCGACTGATGGATGATGAAAGAGACTACAAATCCCGTTCAAAGATTATCTTAGATGACTTAGGATACTGATTGATCGGATTAAAGGATGAATTAAAGGATGAATGGATGATTGCGGCACCGAATCCACTTTGAGATTGAAAATGGATTGATTGGGCCGATGATGATGATTAACTTAGGATGGATGACAATCCTAAGAGGATGTTAATGATGATGATCAGATCAGACAGTTCGGTCAATTTGGATAACAACCCGAGACAAAGTTCAGGGGATTTGGATGGGGAAAACGATGATTTGATTGGATGAATAAATGATCAAAGTGAGCAAACGGTTGATCGGGATGGATGAACGATTACTCGAAACGAGTAAAAAAATGATTAGAATGATAGGATGAGAGTTTTGAATGATGAAAGGAGGTGTGAAATGGATGATTGAAATGACAAAATGAGAGTTCAGAATGATAAAGGGATATGTCGAATGGATGAACGTTTACTTAGAATGAGCAAACAAATGAGAATGGTAGGGTATACCCCCCTCGAGGAGGCAGATGGTGAAGAAAAAGGTGTTCCGGCCAACTTCTCAAAAGTATGAAGTGGTATACATCATTGGAAAGAGCACGAAAAAAATGAGAAGAACTGCCTTTGAACAGAGTCAATCAGATAAATGATGTGGAAATGGCGACCCTAGGAAGAAGGAGCAGAAGGTCAAATCTGCCACTACATGAGGACAGGTCCGCCACTGCACTGGGACAGGTCCGCCACTGCACTGGGACAGATCCGCCACTGAAATAGGATAGATCTGCCACTGCACTAGGACAGATCCGCCACTGCACTAGGACAGATCCGCCACAGCACGAGGATAGGTTTGCTAAAGGATAAGGTCAAGTCCACCAAAGGATAAGCTTAAGCTTGGTTTTTTTTGATGGATGGCAAAGACAAAGGACCCAAATTGTAGCAATCATAAAAAGACTTGGCCAAATCGATAATCACTGGTTTTTGCACAAGAAAGACAATTCAAGCAGCACAACCCTAAGATTATTAGAAATGGGTATGGCCAACAAAGTCTTCTACTCTAGGATGAACATGGTTGCTAAGGAGTCCTCGATATACGCATGGTACGTGAGGCCCAAACCGTGAACACCAACCCGTTACAAGCGTGAGTCGGGAACCTTAGCGAGATACTAAAGGCTCGGACCAATTCTTCACGTCATCCCGACGCTTCGCCAATTACAACGTGGTTGGATTGAGGTACAGCTTTCGCTCTCCCCCCTTTATATACCCTCACGGTGATGGTTGAATTGTCCTCGGGTGATGAAATCCCTGCTGTGTCCCACTCAAGAAATTGCAAGGGTGACTTAAAAGCACTGGAAAGTTATGATTGCCACTCCGTGATCGCTAAACATAATGGGATTGGATACGCCAAATAGCTTTCCCAAACACGCCAAGCAAGGTTTATTGACACCCCTTTAATTAAACTATGTTCCTATTTTACCAAAAGACAATTCGGGAAAACTTGAAATTTTTACCTTCTGGAGGACAGGTCTGCCACTCTGTTAGGACAGATCCGCCACTGAATTAGGACCAGTCCGCCACTGAAGTAGGACCAATCCACCACTGAATTAGGACCAGTCCGCCACTCTAGGACCAATCCGCCCACTAAATTAGGACCACCGCCACCGGACTAGGACCACCGCCAATCGACCAGAACCCGCCCCGCCAATCAATTAGGACCACCGCCAATTCGCAGACCAATCCGGGCCACCTGCATCTCAATTCGCACCGCATCAATCCGCCACTCTAGGACCAATCCGCCACTGAATTAGGACGAATCTGCCACTCCAGGACCAGTCTGCCACTGAAGGACCAGTCCGCCACTGCAGGAGGACCAGTCCGCCACTCTGTAACCTGGACCTTGAAAAATGCAAAAAACATCAAATGTGAAAGAAAGAGACCCGTTTGTGGGTCCCACCGGGTGTGCCAGAAATGTGATAGGTCGAAATAGAGCGTTAGAAAGCAAGCAACAACTAAAAGAGTGCAAATAAACAACTTAAAACAACCTACACTTCAAGATTAGCCTAAGTTGGAAACAAAACAAGACAAAGCCACAAAATGGAACTTTATACCTTGCGTTGAGTCGATCCTTTGGTTGGCCCTTCGATCTTGGATGTGTATGCTCCTTGGATGGCAAGATGCAAGCTAGATGTGATGTGAAGATGGATGCAAGTGGATGAAAACAAGAAAATGGCTAAGTGTTGGTTGAGAACCAAAATGAGAGAAAGAGGGGTATTTATATAGGATTTTTTTTAGGGAAATCTAGAGAAATGGGCGATTGATCCACCAAATATCAAGATGTAGGGCTAAGGTGAGTTGAGAACTCACAAGCCCTCACATCTTGACATGTGGCATGTGAGATAGCCCTAAAAGGTGAAGTGGACATGAGGTGGAAGGAGAAGGACATGACATGGAGAGGGGTACAAAGTACCTTGGGATTGGACAAGATCTCCTCATAAATGAGGTACTTGTCCCCATGTGGGGGAGAGGACAAGTGGGGAATTAAAAATTCCTCAAATATTCTCATGGGGAAGAGGGAAGGAATTTAAAATTCCTTAAATGCATTGGGGGATTAAAAAGTGAATTAAAAATTCACATGGGGAAGGGAGATGCCTTGTCAAAAAGGAGAAAGCCTTTAATAGGGTTGACTCAAGGACATGTGTCATAAAGGACATGGGGAAGAGAAAAGGAATTTAATATTCCTTGAAAAGATAAAAGGAATTAAAAATTCCTTGAGAGGTTGATTAGGCTAGTTGATGAGGGGTTAGAGGAAGATTAGGTGTCTAAGAGAGATTAGAGGCCAACTTGCAAAAGTTGGAAGATGTGACACATCCTAATCAAAGATTAGGTATGTGCACATCCTAATGATGGGATTAGAAGAAGGATTAAGATTAGGTAAAAAAAGATGGAGGATGTGACATGAAGGGAATTAAATAAATGGAATATTTATTTAATTCAATTGATAGAAGAAGGATTAAAGAGATAAGGTATTATTGATTAAATACCTTAGGGATTTGGCAGAATTAAAGCTATTAATTAAATAATAGCAGTATTACTTAATTAATGAAAGTAAGATGAAAGGGGATGAATTTGGATAAATTAAGTGTCCAAATTTAGACATCTACACACTCCAATCCTTTAGATTTTGCAACTTGCACAATTAAATCATTTATTTTATTTAATAATTCTCTATTTACTTTCAAAATGGCATCAAAATGGGAATATTCCTCCAAGTTTGAAATCTCCCCCCAAATAGACTTGTCCATCCAACAAAGCATTTAAAGCTCTTACATTGTCTCTTACTTGTCTCCCACTTGGAATTTGACTCATCTTTCATCCCCCCTAAACATGTCATCTCATCAAATTCAAATTTCAAACTTGCACATTGATCAAAATGTGTTCAAGATTCCTCCATTCACAAGTTGACAAGTGGCACCTTGCCATTGGTTTAATGTTAGTCCCACATTGCTCTATTTTTACCATCTCTTCAACTTAGCATTCTATAAATGAAGGGCTCATATCCTCATTTCATCATCCACAATTTGAGTAAAGTTACCATGCTCAAATCATTAACAATCCTCATCCATTATCATTGAATCTTAGCTAGGTTATGCAGGTTTTTAGCTTGGAGCACTCAATCTTCATCAACAAAGTGGATCACTCATCAAATCTCTTCATCAAATCAACATTGCATCATTGGAGTTGGCAAAAGGGCCAATTTTCACATCAAATTGGCACCAATTCCTTCAAGAGATTAGGAGTTTGCTTGCTTTAGAATAGATTTTGATATGCTTTCAAGTTTCATTGTGTTCTTCCTTTCATTTTCTATCTCTTTTGCTATTCAAATGAATTTCTTGAGGAATCCTTATTCTTGCTTGCATTTCACCTTTTAATGTGTTTTTTCATGTTGTTTTGCAGGTATTGGGATTAGGGTTTGCACATATATGAAAACTACATTATCTTTCCTTTAAGGGTTATTGTGATGTGAAATCAACTATGTGTGTTTTTTCTTTAAATACGTAGTATTATGTACTTGTATCAAGTTGTTGAATATCTAATTAAGAAATGTAGGATACCAAAAGTTCTATATTGGAGATCTTTCTTTTCCATTTCAATTGGTATTAGAGCCAAGTTGCATGGTTGCATGAGATTGGATGTGTTGGTTTCATGGTGTTTAAAAGGTTTTTTAGGATTTCTTTTATTATGATTTCTTAGCTCAACAAGCTTGAGGGAATCTATGGGAAGTAATTGGATTATTATTAATCCTTGCTTGAGTGGAATCCTTGCAATTGATCTTATTTTTTAGGGTACATTAGGAATTTTGAAGGATGGAGAAGATGGGGTATAGATTCGATCATGTGGCTACATTTAATATGATATTAATCTAGAGATTTTGTTTGATCGTACATAATGATCCTTGTGCATGGTGGTGTTTTTTATTTTTTGGTCATGTGCAACAAAGTATTCATGCTGGGTATCTACTCTTAGGTCCTTAATCATATGGAGAAACGTGGGTTGTCATGACTATGGTTTGATGTGTTTAGGTTGAGTGCTTAGCTTTAATCTCTAGTATTGGAATGCATTGTTTCATTAGCCTTAAATGCATGCAAGCTATGAAGTTGATCATTAAAGATAATCTAAAAGATTTTGGAATAGGTTAGATTATCTATATGCTTGTACATACTGGTGGTCGTGGATTTGGCCTACAATTTTGATTGGAGTTCTTGGACCTCTTCTTCCTTTTGGTTTGTTGTACTTGCATGTCTCAATTTCATGTCGGTTGGATCTAAGGGATTTTGTATATTTTCCATTCAAAATCTATGGTTATGCTTATTCATGTTATTTCATTGTTTTGATTTAACTATTTTGTTACATTTTTTAGACTTGTGGGTCTTATAGATAATAAATGGATATGATTTACATGTGTCTCAGTCAAATAATAGTTTTGTAAGTTTTACATGGTTAATCAATACTTACATTTTTAAATATTTGCAAATAAACTATTTTTTCAAATTATGATTCCCTTATAGAATTTATAGATGTAAAAGACTCATGGTGTGTTCCTAATCCCCTGTGGACAAATATTTTGGCTCCCAAGGGTTCTCTTACACTTCTAGGGTTTTTCACCTAAAAGGAGAGAGATGGACCAAAATGTGTAATGTACCTGTTATCTCTAAAATTTGAACCCTATGCAAAGTTACAAGAATTGAGCTTTCTTTGAGAGACATGGGATCATTTCAAGGTTGTGGGTCACCTGAAGTTGAAATGAACCTCCAGATGAGGCCGGCTTCCTTTGTGCTATCGCCTAAAACTATTGATTTTGTAAGGGAAAGGGAGAAGGAGAATGCATACAAATGAAAGTTAAATCCTATGGTGATACACCGCATTGATAAGAAATCATGAAATGAAAACAAGATGAACATGCACTGGGAAAACTTAACGGCAACTATTTCACTTACTCAACATAACCCCTTTAGACTTATGCCTAATTCCTAAAGGTTTGATCTACAAACATATCTTAAGAAGAAAAGATTAATTTCACAGCTTTAAGGTATGAATACAGATTTAGAAATACATAGTTGAGAACTCACATAGTCTAAAATATAGAAATGAGAGTAATACAAACATTAACAGTAGTTTCCAAGGTAAACTCTGTGTTGTATTTCAAATTCTGGTTGAGTTACGAAGCATACATTAGCTGAGAAAGGATTATCAAAAATCACTGACTCCTGAGAATGCCTAATCCAAACTCCTTTACAAAGAGGAAAACATACCCTATATACAAAAAGATCTTGGCCCCTTAGGGCTTACAAAATATCAGTTTTAGAAAAATCCTCCTTAGATCTTTTGCCTGAAATTAATGTTGCATTCCTGCGTGTCTTTATTGTCCATGTCAGTGAAGAGTCATTCCCCGGAGAAGCCTTTAGATCTTTTGTAGCTACCAAACGAATTTACTTCTAGTCCTCGTGTCCTCCTTGAACCTCTTCGGCCGAGCTACCTTGAATGCTTCTAACTTCAAAGAAAATCCGTGTCGATTCACATTCTGTTGATTTTCTTGGCACCAGTCAAGCTACCAACGATTCACCCGTAGCTCTCTCTGATTGGCTAGGCACATTCCACATGGATTCCCCTACGGTCAAAAGCTTGTTTAGTCAAAATCGCATCTCGGCGAGACACTGGAAGTGTCTCACCGATGCGATTATGCCCCTCTACAGCTATCAACATAACATGGAACTATCGATGAGAGTTCTTATCGAGCTTCAAAAGTCATACCGATATCCTTGAAACCATCGGCAAGACATAACTCTTTTGCTGAGACATCATGTCAAAATCCCCATTCTTTGGTGAAATCCTTCATTTCGGGGAGACTTCGATCGGTCACTGGGACATCACAACGATGACACCTCTTCTTCTTTTTTTTCTGAGCTCCAAACACTTTTGGTGAGACACTACCCTGTTGGCCAGACATCTTAGTGAAAGCGCAAACCTTTGGCGAGCTCACTTTACTTCGGGGAGACATCCCTGTGTCGACGAGATGTCATGGTGAGCTCCCTCATTCTCCCGAGCTCAAAGATTTCATTCGGTGAGACACTGGCATGTCGGTGAGACCTCATAGCGAGGTCCAATAGTCATACCGATATCTGCTTCCATCGCTGAGACCACACCATGTTGGCAAGACATTGCTCCGACGGCTGGAAGTTACGCCGATGTAATATATGTTGAGGAGACCTTCTACATTTGGCGAGACCTTATGGCAAAGCTCAACCACTTCCCCGGGCTCAAACATCCCTTCGATGAGACACTAAGCCCTTAGCGAGACATTATGCCGATATCAATTTCTCTCGGCGAGGCCTTTACCAGTCGCCAAGACATCTTGGCGACTTGACCTTCCTTTTGGCGAACTAGGATCCCGTCAGGGTGACTCTCATGTGTCAGCAGGACTTCCTGCTGAGCTTCTCGCATTGCACCAAAGGCATAAGGCATGTCGGCGTGACTTTTCGTTATCGATGAGACTTCCTGTTGAGCTCACTTCCTTTTGGCGATGTTGCTTCCCTTTGGCGAGAAATTTCTCGTCGGTGAGACCTCTTGGCTAAGCCCCATACTGTCGCCAAGACCCTAGCCTGTCGGCCAGACATTTCCCCAAGATGACCATCCTATGCCGGGAGCACTCCATTTCAGTGTGACTTTGCTTGATCGGCCAGACCCTATGTCGAGACCTTGCCTTCTAGCCAACTCAGATCTCCATTCGGGGAGACCCCTCCTTGTCGGTAAGAGCCCATACCAAAATCGTTTGTTTTCGCCGACACCAACCTTGTGAGCTACTGTTGCCGAGACATCCCAAGCAGAGAGATACAAAACTTCACAGCGACCAAGATATCCTGGTGACCACGAGGATTTCAAACAAGTATGACCCAAAGTTGGTCAGCAAGACCCTTGGGGAAGTCTTGCTGACTTTATTCCTTCAAGGGATTTATGCCAAATCAGAGTGAGGGATCCCCTCCAATAGACCTCTATGTGACTTAGCATCAGATGCATGATTTTTTCCCTTGCATGAATGCTCCATTTGGCCCTCTCGAACATCTGTCACATGATTTATCCTGCCTGATTGAGCCCGTAGGTAAAAATTGGGCAACATTTCTGGTGACCTTTTCTGGATGTTTTCCTGTTGAACAAGGAAACCGGTAGCCAAAACTTGTCCATTGGGCATGGAGTCATTAGGAAGCTCAGAAAAAAATTAAAACATCAACCTTGCACACAACTCAAACATGTCTGTAACTTATAGATCATAACAGATTGTCCAAAACTCAATAAACAAGAGAAATCAAAAAGAAAATATTTACTGTGCTAAAACACCACTTAGGAAAAGGAAAAACATCTAAACTAAAGTGCAGAAGCACTTATTAGAAACATAAACCTAAACTAATATGTACAATAGAGGAACTCCATCAGACTTGAAAACAAGGCTTGAGGTGTATCCCATTAATTGGGATAGGAAGCACTTCACCTTCTGTTGTGGCCAGTTGGTAAGCATTATGTTCCCTACAGTCTCTGATAATAAACAGACCTGTCGACATGTTGTCAAACTTAGTGTGTTGGCCGAGTCTACTTTTCATAACATCCCATTTGAGAATAATATCGCCCTCCTTTAAAATTTTAGTTGTAGCTTTCTTGTCAAATGATCTCTTTGTTTGGAGCTGATGATACTCCAAAGGTTTCATTGCTTTGTCTCTTGATTCCTTGAGCTCCATGAGCTCTGCATATCTCATGGACATTAGGTCCTGCTCCTCAAACATCTCTAACTGGTGAACAATGTCTAGAGCTAGAAGCTCCATAGATAGAGGTAGTCTGGCTTCTTTGCCATAAACCAACATGTATGGTGAATTTCCAATGGATCTCTTAGGAGTCACTCTGTCTTCCCAAAGTGCATATTTTAAACTAATGTGCCAGGTCCTTTGATTATCCTCCATAGTTCTTTTAATAATCCTGATGATATTCTTGTTTATGCTTTCAACTAAACCATTATCCTGAGGGTAATAATTTGAAGATGTATTCAAATGAATACCATGTTTAACACCCCAATCAACTACTCTTAAACCTACAAAGGCAAGAGCATTATCAGATATGATAGAGTCGGGAACTCCAAATCTGGTGATGATATCCTCATAGAAGCTCGACACTGAAGACTCCTTTGCTTCTTTCAACGTTATCGCCTCTGTCCACCGTGTGAAATAATCTGTAGCAGTGAGCACCCACTTGTGACCGGTACTAGATGGTGGATTAATTGGCCCAATAAATTCAATTACCCATCTCATGAAGGGCTGCTCCACTTGAATCGGATGTAGAGGCATAGCAGGAAACTTTTCTTTTCCTGCAAAAAGAGCACATTTCACACATTTCTTTGACCATGCATAAGCATCTTTAAGTAAGTTGGGCCAGTAGTAACCAACTCTCATTATTTTCCATGCAGTAGTTCTTGGAGCAAAGTGACCTCCTGTAGCTCCATCATGAAACTCATAAAGTATCATTTCAATCTTATCACCGTGAATACATCTTAACAGAACACCACTTAGATCCTTTTTAAAAAGAACATCATTTACCAACACATATGGTATGGGCTGTAGTCTGAAGTATCTTCTTTTAGCTCTATTCAATCCTAATGGACACTCACTAGTTTGTAAAAATTGGGTCATGTCTTGAACCCAATTAATTATTACCACAGGCACATCGTCTTTAGCATCCTGAGACTCATTTGTATTAGCAAAAATAGCATCCTTTTCTAATTCATTCCCACTGATTGATCTTGTAGCAAGTTGTTCACATAGACCTTTACCTCTAACCAATTTGGTAATCTTGATATCTGCATCATATTCCTTAACCTTAGTGACCCACCCTGCTCTTTTTTCATTTAGATCTTTTCTCAACAAAAATTCCTTGACACTTGGGTGTGCAACCATGACATGAAGTTTATTATTAGAGATTAAAGGCTTTAATTTCTTTAGGCCTCTGATCACGGAGAGAACATGCTTCTCAAAAAATGTGTACCTCTCTTCATAATCAACAAGTACTTGACTAAAGAAGGCTATGGGTTGTTCTAAATTATCATTATTTTTTTGAACCAGCATCGCAGAAAGTGAACTAATGCTACCAAAAGCATACAAGAAGAATTCTTTAGACAAATCTAGATTTACCAGTGTTGGAGCTGATGCTAAATATTCCTTGAATTCCTCAAATCTACGCTTTGATTCTTTAGTCCAACTAAAAACTGTGTTCTTTTTAAGCATGGCAGTCAAGGGCTGTAGCAAATTTGCAACATTAGGAATGAATCTTCTTAAAAAGTTAATCCTCCCTAAAAAGCTCTGCAATCCTTTCTTATGATTAGGCAACGAAAGATCCAATATAGCCTTAACTCTTTCAGAATCGATGGTAACTCCATCTTTTGATACTATATGGCCTAATAGTTTACCTTCATGAACTGTAGAAATACATTTTGTAGGATTGAGGGATTTCCCATACTCTACATTTTTCAAAAACTTGCTTGAGATGTGATAAATGTCCATCTGCATCTTTTGAATACACAGTTATTTCATCTAAATAAACTAGCAGACATTTCTAGATTAAATTCTGAAACACCATATCCATGGCACGCTGAAAAGTGGCACCAACATTAGATAAACCAAAAGGCATTCTCTTGTAAGCCATAGTGCCCCATTTTGTTGTAAATGTTGTTTTATACTGATCCTCCTCTTTGACTAGAATCTGGTTATAACCAGAGTACCCATCCAGAAGAGAAAATCTATCTGAACCAGCAACAGCTTGGAGAATTTGTTCCATAGATGGTAAGGGATAATGATCCTTCAGAGATGCTCTATTAAGATCTCTAAAATCTACACATAGTCTTATCTCACTGCTCTTCTTTCTAACCGAAACAAGATTAGAAACCTAGGATGTGTGTTTAATTGGAAACACAACACCCCCCTCTACCAACTTGGTCAGCTCTTTGATCATTAAAGCTTCAAGCTTAGGGTTCAATGGTCTATGCTTTTGTCTAACAGGCTTGACACCAGGTTCTAACTCAATTGTATGTTGTGTAATGTGAGGATCAAACCCTCTTAAATCAAAATATTTCCAAGTGAAAACATCATGATACCCTTGGCATAAAACAATGAAAGCTCTTTTATCCTCAGCTAAACAAATTTTACCTAATTTGAGAAGCTTACCTTTAAAAATTTCAACCTGCTCATAATGATCCTCCTTGACCTGAATGCCAACTTTGCTCTTTTTAAGTTGATCATCAGAGTTGAATATGGATTCCAAGGTAACCAGCCCTTTGGGAAGTTTATTTGTCTTTAGTTCTATCACTTGATCATCATACTGTTGTTTGATCTTTTCCTGATTTACTATAGAAAATTGATCTTCTTGGAGTAGAAAGGCTAGAATATGTTCCTATAAAGAATTGATGGCCTGATAATCACCTTGACATACTGCTGGGTTTTGTCTCTTTTGATGTCACCCAGAATATCGAACTGTGCTCCAATGGCTGCAAGCATGTCAGCATGCTTGTTCTGGTTCCTTGGAATAGACACTAAGTTAAAGGCATCAAATTCATCAATCACATTCCACACTCTATTTCTATAAGACTTTAGTGTGTCATTTTTAGCAACATTCAGGCCTCTTATTTGATTGAAAATTAACTCATTGTCCCCATAAACTTTCAAGTGGGTTATTCCTCTCTTCCTTGCCCACTCAAGACTTTGAACAAGGCCCTCATACTCAGGAGTGTTATTAGAGCATATGAAAGCAAAATGGAAAGCAGAATAATACCTATCACCCTGCGGAGATACAAGCATTGCACATCCTCCAGCTCCATTTTTGCTTCTAGAACCATCGAAGAACATCTCCCAAAGTCCACTTTTTCGTTGCAACAACTGGCATGAATCCTTCTCAAGGTTTGGAATCTCTGCATTAGGCTCAAGCATGACATAGTTTCCCATACCAGCATCTTGAATGAGGTCTTCGGGACTGTCCAACACATTTTCAACTGCCCACTCATGCAACAACACATCAGGAACAACTTCTGCTTGAAGTTCTTGAGCGGCAACCAACTCACTATCAGTAAAAATGACACAATTTGTGTCTGCAGCAATAGGAACATCATTGATGGGACTTGGGTTATACGGCTCGATATGATATTTAGCCAACCTTTCAGATTTAATGGTAACCTTAGTTCCATATCTTGTTCTAAACAACATATGCGACCAATCTGCTGACACATAACCACCTATCTTGGCTATAAAGTCTCTTGATAAGCACAAGGAAAAGAAAGGTGGAAGGTCTATGACACATATGTCTTGGGGAACTAAAAAATTAGGACAAGCATGAAGGGTAAGACTCAAATCTTTAATAATACCTAATGTATTAACAAAGGTACCATCCAATTGAATTACTCCCTTCTCTAAAGGCTGATACTTTAGTCCAAGCTTGTCAGCAATTTGTTTTGGCATCACAGAGCTACTAGCTCCACTGTCTACCATACAGTTATAAACTAACTTTTCACCTATGATTACTGATACATAAAATGGAGGTGGTTTAACTCCTCTTCCTATCTCTTTGCCAGGTTGTTGATCATTTCCCTGAGGATTATTTGTTAATACAACTCTAACTTGACCTATTGGAGACTCAACTTCTTTAGACATTTTCAAACTTGACAAGGCTAACTGTAACATATCTTTTTGACCTAGGATAGCTAATGAGTCCCACATAGACATTGTAACATTCATCTTTTTCATGCTATCAAGAATATTATAGGGTACAGCTGGGTTTACTTTATAATGTACCTTTATGCCCGTGTGATCAGCTTGCAAGTGTGGTTGCTCCCTGATCAGGAGTTGTTGATCTCTTTGCAAACCATGAGTCGCTTGAGATGTAAGTGGTTCCATAGTTTCCGCCTTTCCTTTATCAGCTGCCTGATCAAGCTCAAATTCTCTCTTCTTTTCCCTGGTGTTAGCTGCAACTGGAGAATTATCTACATTTAATCCACAAAATTCTTCACCTTGCCAGTTAAGTAGGGTAGTTTCATGGGTAGGCTGCTCTTGGTGTTGTGGAGATTCATCATTGAATGTACTCTATTGTGAACTTGAGGCATTATGTACCATAAGTTCCTAATTGATGAGTCCATTTGAGCAAGTGGCTTGATTGTGAGGCTGGTTGCAAGGGTAGCACCACTCATAATTGGATGCTAAGTTGTTTTGAATAGGAACCAGGTCCTTGATTGCACTAATAGGTGTTGGAGCATAGGCCTGAAAAGGTCTTGTGATCACATCCTATCTTGGGCCCTGGTAATTTCCCTAGTAAGCTTGTCTGCTACCTAGATATGCTTGTTGTTGATCTAGATTCTGCTGCTGATAAGGCCTACTATATGATTGCTTCTTCTCTAAACTTACAAGCTTGTTACCAAAAGACTGCAATAAAATTTTGATTTCCTATAACTCATTTGGAGAACCTGAAGCAACATTCTCTTGTGTTACAGCAATTGGAACGGGTGGCAAAGGTGGTATCTGCAGAGAAATATTTGCATGAATCTTTGGGAATATAGACATTGGTGGCCTAGGAGAAATTTTACCAGCCTGTATTAGGCTATTTTTAGCTCTGATTGCTATTTCAAAAGCATCTGGTAGAGAAACCCCTCCCATTGATTGAATCATAACAACTATATCGCTGTTAAGAGCCCTGAAAAAGTACAAAAATGCATATTCTGGAGGTGGCCTCACCATTGCAGGGATTTTATCCTAGGTTCTTTGAAATCTGAAATTGAAATCATTCATCTGCTCTTGTGGAGCCCTCTTAATTGTAGTTAATTGTTCCAATAAAGACAAGTTATCAGACATGTCCTGAAATTATTTGTGCAACTTGTCTCCAAATTCGTCCCAAGTTGACATTGAATCAACTGCTAAGCCCCTATACCATTGCACAACTCTTCCTTTCAGTGAAGCGGCTAGTAATCTCACTGCAACATCCTCTTGGGTTATGTGATGGACTCCGCATAACGAAGGCACATCTCGCATGTGTTCAATCGGGGTAGTTTGGTCTTCCCCTGTGAAAGTTGGCAGACTCTCAAGGCTACCATTGGAATGTCATTGTGCTATGCCAAATTCAAGGGGCTCCCTCCATTAAAAGCAACAAAGGGTTGATTCCTTGGAGTGGCCATTGTGGGTGGTTGAGGTGGATTTACTGGCACTCTAGATGAAACCAAAGATGAGACAACAATATGTGATCCCACAGATGGAGGAGTGGATTTAGTTCTTCTAGAATAGATAATTGTTGTTCAGAATGCCCTCACACGCAACCCTAGGGGAAGTTGCAATTCACTAACCAAATGCAACAATTTTTTTTTTTTTTAAAGGAACAATAACATACAAGTTCACTATACTTTGCAAACATCCCCTAAGGCTACGAGACAAAGATTACTTAAACCCGAATTAAACAACCAAGGAATGAAAACATAGCATCATTCAATTAAGGAATTAAAGTACATACATTCCATACAAGATAATTACATCAAAGACTAATAGATACAACATGATATCCAATAACGATTGATTACAATATAATTACAACACTCATTCCCCGAATGAGGTAGATCAAATAACATGATAAAATATTACAATTTCCACCTCGATACAAATGAGGGGTAATGAAATACAAGAATAACTGGAATGAAAGAACTAGAAGAGTAACAGGAATCAACGAGCTCCCCAACATGAAAGTCTCGTTCACAAGATCATGATCAAAGCCAACGGTGTAAGGTGCACGTTCCACCCAACCAAGTGATACCCAAAGGCTCACCCCCCGTGCTAGGAGATAGTAACAAGGATTTTTGGTCAAGACCAACTACCTCTAGACAAAGGCTAAACATAACTGAACCGACTCAAATACCAACAACATCACTTAACACAGTACGAAAACTCACAAGACAATACATTGCTTCCAGGTTACATAGGACAAGTACACCATTGTACAACACACAATAACTGACTAACTGTTGACGTAGGAAGAGTGTCATACATAAATTGCCATGAGTTACCCTAGCTCAACCTTCCTAGGCTACTGGACCCCCATCATGGGTTACCCTGGCTTGCCTCTACCGGTGCCGGACCCTCATGCAAAACTATGCGTCTCATCTCATCTCGAGTCTTAACAATGCATGTTCCATGAGAGAGGCATTCTTTAACTTTATTAGTGTGAAGTTCCCCATTAATTCTTTTAAATTATCACTTGGTTAAACCCTAGGTGAGTTACCCTGACACCACTTTGGGCGTCGGACCCCCACAAAGGGCCACTCTCCTACTGACAACACGGGGATACAAAACCCCCAATCTAAGGGTAGACAACATGCACAAACTTATGACCAATTTCGACCTTAACACATAAGGTCATACAACCTATTCGTAGTACTTGGGTATCCATGACATACCACATACCTCGTTTATGATAACCGGGTGATAACTCAACTACCACCACGTGCACTACCCAAAACACTCACAAGGTTTACTGACATACCGACAACCTTTACTTTTAAAATGACAACCTCAAAGGAAGACTTACAAAATCTGACTCAAATCCCAACAAGAATGCACACCCTACGACGAAAGGAAGCTTACAAACAATATAAGGTAATCTACATTAGGATTTCGTAAATCCAATCAGTCATCGCATTAGTGCACTTAATCAAATTAAATAAACTAATATTCGGATTTCCTAAATCCAATCAATCATAGTTTTTCCTTCCTTGCATTTATCTAATTAAAACACTAAATTTCATTCCACGTCATTGCAATAAATCAAGTCGTTCCTTCATCCTTAGTATCACAACCAAATCATAATCAAACAATTTATTAACTAACATCATTTGATTAAAATAACTCTTTCATTGATTCACAATTTCGCAACTATAATTATAATCAAACACTTAAATAATAAAGTCGTTCAACTAACATCTATTTCATTTTACTTATTCTAAATTTCCTATTATTTTCATATTCAATATATTTAAATAAATCAAGGCATTTAACATATACAATAAAATTCCTTATTCATTAAAAAATATATAAATTCCATTAAAACATCTATTTAATCAAATATTTCAATCCTCTTAATCCAGCAATTTAATTACACTTAACCAACTATTTAAAAATCATAAATATAAAAATATACATATATATATATATATATACTATGCATATATATTTATCTAATTAAACCTATGTGCATAATATATATATTACATATATTTATATTTATATTTAAATTGATTATTATTTAAATAAATATTTTTTAAATATTATAATAATATTATATATATATATATTATTATATATATTAATATTAATATAATATTAAATAATAATTATAAAATAAACATAAAAGAAAAATGAAATCCAAAGTTTCATTGGAAATCTGCGGCGCCCTAAAGGCTGCGGCTTGTGTGAACTTCACACAGTCTATGGTCGTTCCGGTCGCGGCCTGTGTGAAGCTTCACACAGTCTGTGGCTTACGGTCGCAACCTACGTGGGGTTCACACAGCCCGTGGCCGTTCCGGCCGTGGTCTGTGTGTTCCTCACACAATCCGTGGCTTATGGCCGCGGCCTGCGTGGTGGCGGTGGGGTTTGACCGCCCACCCCACAACAATAAACAAAATTTAAAAATTTATTTTTTCACAGCCATTGTCTATGGCAAAAATATAGGGCATTTTTCTGGGTTTATCCCAAAATCTAAAATTTCAAATAAAATAAATATATATTTGTATATATATGAGTAAATATATCCATGTATTGATATGCATGGGTATATTTACACATATATACCCAGATTTTGATTTCAAACTTAAATTGTGAAAATAATCCAAACCCATTTCAATAATAGAACTTATTTTCAAAACAACAAAATGGGTTTTCAAAATCTAGTTCTACAATAGAGTTTTCTTTGATTTTTTTCTCTATTTCTTGGTGTAAATTCCTTGTTTAGTTTCCATTTCCAAATCTATCTATAATTTTGCAAATTTGAGAGCTTTTCCATGAATTTCATTGAATCTAAAATTACATTTTCAATCATATAACCTCATTCAAAAGAAAGCAAGAAGTAGAAGAAAGAATGATGGAACCTTGTGTTTCCTCCAAATTTGGAAGCTTTCAACAATGGAGAATTCCAAGCCCTCCTTCAATTCCACAATTTTAGCCTCCTCCAAGCTCTCCACCAAAATCAAACCAAGAATTCTTCCAAGAATTCAAACCAAGTTTTTGCTCTCTCTTCCAAATTCCAAAAAATTAAAAATTCTCCAATAAACATGAATTACCTTATGCCCTTTCTTCTCCAAATTTGTCAAAGCCCTAAAATTGACTCACCCACTAAATTTATTGCCAAAATGGAGATATTTTCTATTTTTTTCAATTTTAAAACAATTTGCTTTCCCCAAATGCATTTTGCATAATTTTCATTTTAAATAAAATTCATTTTCAACCAAAAAGGTAATTAAATTTATTTAACCAAATGAATTTAACAATTCACAAATAAAATTATTTTCAACTTTTATTTCTAAAAGTAAAATATAAAGCATAATTCTAATTTTTGACTTAATCCAAAAATCTAAAGGTGCCAACCCAACCAAATTGGTTTAATTTATCACTATTAATTTAATTAGTCAATAAAATAAATCTAATTCAAAATTAGATTATTTTATTAATTAAATTAAATTAATTAATTAATCACTAATTTCCCAACATTTCAATAAGACAAAACAATAATCATTTATAAATTTCAAAAGCCATTTAATCACTTTTAACTTGCAATTTTAAATACAAAGCCAAGGAGGAAACTACAACATAAAATAACTGAGCCCGACTACAACCTCGATGACACACAATAACTAGGGTGATGGTTGACACAAAAAACCTAGTTACTATCTCCCAATCGATACCGTTGGTCAAGGGACACACTCAGACCTGTGAAACCAGGTGGAGTCGATGTCCTGTACCTGCATCCTGCACACAATACGAGTGTCGAAACATGCATATAATATATTAAGACACACCGTGAAGAGGAAATCACGGAATCCCAGGGCACTCGCATGCGAGTGATGTGATCCCGTCCCCTTCACCAATACAATATCACTAACCGACGCATCTAATCATCAATGATATAATCAAAACATAAAGCGTCAGTAATTCACATACATGCTAATTTAATCCATAACATGAAATAATAATAACATCTGAACAAAGTACCATCACATCAAAACATAATGTTTACATCGCTTAACAGATAGCGGTTAAAATAACCAAGTTCCATAGTCACAATGCAACAGAAATAAAACATATATAGAAGAACACTGTTCGATCAAAGAGCAAAATGGAGGGGTGTTACATGTTCGCCTTTCTATTGCTCAGCTTTGTCTTCTAAGGTGACAATTGCAAGTATTCGAAAGTAACTAAGTTGCTCTTGTCTAAAATTTTCTCATAAACTCGAAGGCTATTCTGTCTTCCTCTTTAGGGAGTCGCCAAGTATGCTAGAATGACTTCGTGAAGTCCTAAACTTGCTGGTTGCATACCAAACCAACGATATCAAGTGGAAAAGTCCCACGGACGTGTCAAAAATGTTGTTCTAAAAATTGCACGCTATCCAAAGCTACAAGAACTAAGATTTCTTAGAGAGACATGGGATCATTTCAAGGTTGTGGGTCACCTGAAGTTGAAATGAACCTCCAGATGAGGCCGGCTTCCTTTGTGCTATCGCCTAAAACTATTGATTTTGTAAGGGAAAGGGAGAAGGAGAATGCATACAAATGAAAGTTAAATCCTATGGTGATACACCGCATTGATAAGAAATCATGAAATGAAAACAAGATGAACATGCACTGGGAAAACTTAACGGCAACTATTTCACTTACTCAACATAACCCCTTTAGACTTATGCCTAATTCCTAAAGGTTTGATCTACAAACATATCTTAAGAAGAAAAGATTAATTTCACAGCTTTAAGGTATGAATACAGATTTAGAAATACATAGTTGAGAACTCACATAGTCTAAAATATAGAAATGAGAGTAATACAAACATTAACAGTAGTTTCCAAGGTAAACTCTGTGTTGTATTTCAAATTCTGGTTGAGTTACGAAGCATACATTAGCTGAGAAAGGATTATCAAAAATCACTGACCCCTGAGAATGCCTAATCCGAACTCCTTTACAAAGAGGCAAACATGCCCTATATACAAAAAGATCTTGGCCCCTTAGGGCTTACAAAATATCAGTTTTAGAAAAATCCTCCTTAGATCTTTTTCTTGAAATTAATGTTGCATTCCTGCGTGTCTTTGTTGTCCATGTCAGTGAAGAGTCATTCCCCGGAGAAGCCTTTAGATATTTTGTAGCTACCAAACACATTTACTTCTAGTCCTCATGTCCTCCTTGAACCTCTTCGGCCGAGCTACCTTGAATGCTTCTGACTTCAGAGCAAATCCGTGTCGATTCACATTCTGTTGATTTTCTTGGCACCAGTCAAGCTACCAACGATTCACCCGTAGCTCTCTCTGATTGGCTAGGCACATTCCACATGGATTCCCCTATGGTCAAAAGCTTGTTTAGTTAGAATCGCATCTTGGTGAGACACTGGAAGTGTCTCACCGATGTGATTATGCCCCTCTGCAGCTATCAGCATAACATGGAACTGTCGATGAGAGTTCTTATCGAGCTTCAAAAGTCATACTGATATCCCTGTAACCATCGGCAAGACAACTCTTTTGCTGAGACATCATGTCAAAATCCCCATTCTTTGGTGAACTCCTTCATTTCAGGGAGACTCTAATCGGTCACTGGGACATCACAATGATGACACCCCTTTTTAATTTTTCGAGCTCCAAAATCTTTCAACGAGACACTACCCTATAGTCCGGACATCGTAGCGAAAGCGCAAACCTTTGGTGAGCTCACTTTACTTCGGGGAGACATCCCTATGTTGATGAGACATCATGGCAAGCTCCCTTATTCTCCCAAGCTCAAATATTTCATTCGGTGAGACACTGGCGTGTCAGTGAGACCTCATAGCAAGGTCCAATAGTCATACTGATATCCACTTTCATCGCTGAGACCACACCATGTCAGCAAGACATTGCTCCGATGGCTAGAAGTTACGCCGATGTCATATATGTTGGGGAGACCTTCTGCATTTGGCGAGACCTTATGGCGAAGCTCAACCACTTCCTCAGGTTCAAACATCCCTTTGGTGAGACACTAAGCCCTCGACGAGACATTATGTCGATATCAATTTCTCTCGGTGAGGCCTTTTCTAGTCGCTGAGACATCTTGATGACTTGACCTTCCTTTTGGCGAACTGGGATCCCATCGGGGTGACTCTCATGTGTCGGCGGGACTTCCTGCCGAGCTTCTCACATTGTACAAAAGGCACAAGGCATGTCGCGTGACTTTTCGTTATCGATGAGACTTCCTGTCGAGCTCGATTCCTTTCGGCGACGCTGCTTCCCTTTGGCGAGACATTGCTCGTTGGTGAGACCTCTTTGATAAGCCCCATACTGTCGCTGAGGCCCTGGCCTGTCGGCCAGACATTTCCCCGAGATGACCATCCTACACTGGGAGCACTCCGTTTCGGTGTGACTTCGCTTGATTGGCCAGACCCTGGGCCGAGACCTTACCTTCTGTCCAACTCAAATCTCCATTCGGGGAGACCCCTCCTTGTCGGTAAGAGCCCATACCGAAATCGTTTATTTTTGTCGACAACAACCTTGTGAGCTACTATTGTCGAGACATCCCAAGCGGAGAGATACAAAACTTCATAGTGACTGATATGTCCTGGCGACCACGAGGATTTCAAACAAGTATGACCCAAAGCTGGTCGGCAAGACCCTTGGGGAAGTCTTGTCGACTTTATTCCTTCAAGGGATTTATGCCAAATTAGAGTGAGGGATCCCCTCCAATAGACCTCTGTGACTTAGCATCAGATGCATGATTCTTCCCTTGCGTGAATGCTCCATTTGGCCCTCTCGAACATCTGTCACATGATTTATCCTGCCTGATTGAGTCCGTAGGTGAAAATTGGGCAACAATACCCACTCAAAACTATGCAAATGTGGATGAAATATGTCTAAATCAAATGATCTAAATGAAATAAAATAAAAAATGAAATCAATTATTAATGCAAAACCTAAGAAATGCACCTTGTTTGAAAACACAGTGATGTATGCAAAATGACCTAAGAATGCAAGTAAACAATAACATAAATGAACAAGACTGGAGAGGTGCACTTGGAAACTAGAATGTGATGTAGAGAGGCTTTGGAATCTAGGATATTTCTTTGTTGAAGCCAACCGGGACACTTACACCAAGTTGGGTGACTTAGTCCTGTTTCGGGGAGATTCTATCAGAACAGGTTTCAAGGTGAAGCCACAATAGTGGTTTACAATTCAAGTGAGGAAGGAAACCTCACAAAAAATGACCTCAAAGAAAAAAAATCAATTTTTGGGGTTCGTACGAACTTACTCGTTCAACCGAACACATTAGGGGTTCACCCGAACTAGTGTTCGAGCGAACCCCTTTAAATTTTGGCCGCCATAAAACAAAAAAAATGCATAGCAAAGGGGGTTCGAGCGAACCCTCTTGAATAGGTTCAAGCGAACCATGGTTCAAGCGAACCCCCTTGAATAGGTTCACTCAAACCCCTAGGGGTTCATTCGAACCCACCTTGCCCCTCATCCCCCTCCTGAGACACAAAAATAGTCTATTTTTTTACGCTTCGGAGCTCAGGTTGAGGATGAAAATGGAGAAGTCTTCAGAAACCCTTCTGGAATTAGATAGTCCTTGGAGCGAGCTATCCAATGAATATAAGTTTTGTATGTTTTGATTTTATTATGTATTTGATTTTTTAGTTTTATTAAACATAGGTTTTTCACTGAAAATGAAGGTCTATGTTCTGCACATGTGGAAAAATAGTAGATTATCAAAATAAAAAATAAAAAATATGAGTGCACTAGATATTTAAGTTCTTGATCCAACAAAAAAAATAAAAATGAATTTTGATATATACAAAAAAGGTTAAGCATTATACGGTCGCGCTATGTTTGAATTGTAATTGGTTTGACTTTGAAACTTGATTAAAAAAAATATATTCAATTAAAAACTATCTAACCAAGTGGAAGCACTAGATACCGGAGTTACAAATCTAAATTATAAAGAATTAGAATTTTATCCTTCATGGAAAAATTTATGTGTTATACGGTGTGCATCACTTTTTAAAAATGTTATTTTTTGAAACAAACCAGTTTTTGTGGGAGATGGAAAAAGAAGTGCAATCTGATTCCAAAAATTTTGAAAAAAAATATTTTTAGAATCTACAGACAAAATGTGATGAGACTCTAGTTTGCATCATCTTTAAATTCCTCAGTGTTTAGCCACTATAGGTGCCCGAATGTGAAGATTTAGTTAAAAATAATAATTTCAGTGTCCAGTTTGGCCAAAAATTGTAAACCACTATTGTGGGATCACCCTTCAGCCAAATGGGTATCCAGAAATACAGAAACCACTTTTCAGGCCTAGCAATGGGACATATTTTCCAATAATGGTGACTTAGTCCACCCAAGAATCTTGGGAAATTCAGGGCAGGAATCTGTAGCTATCAGTCTGCAATCCTCTTCTTGAAAGGTGTCTGGTTTTGGAACTGTAGAAAATAGGCTGAAAGAGGTCTCCAAGCTTCAATTAGGGTTTTTTTGACTTGAATGACTTTGATGAGTTGAAAACACCTTTTAACACCTTTCTCTTTGGGAAATCTGCATACAAGACCAAACCCTTGATGTAGAAATATGAAGATATTCAAGTAGATGCTCCAATGGATGCTTGATAATTGCTTGAGAATGAATTATTAGATGAATGGGGGTGAAAATGAGAGAAAAAATGATTTATTTATGCTTTATTTTACAAAATTTCCTAAAAATAACACATCATAGGCTGACCTTAAGGTTAAGAGAATAAAATCCTACCAAAAAATTAAAATAATTTTAATTTTTGTGCCCAGTGGGACTAAGTTGCCCCAAGTGGCAACTTGGTCCCACTAGGGAAATTTTATTGGTTGTCAAGAATTAAAGTGTATTTAATGATGTTTAATAGGATTATTCTCAAAAATACATTTAAGTATGGCCGAAAAGTGCATTAAAGGGTCATTTAAACATAAGAAAGGGTCAAATTAGTGATGACAAGCCTAGAAAATCATGAGAGATTGTTACAACTCTTTACGAAACTTTGAAATAAGACTTAGTAAGTAACTAAAAGAGGTTATTTAAGTGAATTATAATGAAGGGGTCCTAGAAAAGTGTGATAGTGGGTTACAACACTTCACAACACTTTTACAAGATATGGACTAGAATTCTTAATGATTCACAAGGGTCCAAGACCTAATGTGAATGTGTTGGCCACATTACAACATTAAATCTAGGAAAAATCAAGCCAAAATCATTAGGAGGCCCTAAACATGAGAAAACGTAGAAGGGTTACTTTTCTCGTGTCCACATCCCCAAATGTTGTAGATGGTAGAATCTACATATAGACCATTCATTATTTGATAATAAAGATAATTATATTTATTATTCAAATTTTTTTCTATTATTTTTATTTTTAATTTCATAATACATTATCCCACAACTAATTATGGATTAATCTATGCTAATTTGTGTTGATTCATATACATTTTATTTAATTAGCCTAGTTTAAATTTAGGGGAAGCTTTTTTTCCTTTACAAAAATATCCTTGCATCGATATATAAGATAAATTATGTAATACAAAAATTATAAATTATTCTAGATAAAGAGTAGCATGTACCTAGTCAGCTTCAAAGATAGAACAAGATAGTAAAAAGAAAAAGTGTAACTTGGAGTTGAGGAAAAAGAGACTGAAAAAATTATGAAGTAGATGACTATTACTTAAGTTTTGAAATTGGATATAAAGTAATCATAAATACTTTCCAAATTTTACTTAGATATATACCTTAAAATACTTGTATCATATAAATCAAACAACCACTTTGAGCCCCACATGACAAGATCAAGTGAAATATGAAGATAAACGTGTGTTTAAATTACAATATGTACCACGTAGAAAGTGATAGAGGTAAAAACAAATAACCAATGAAGTTATCGCCATTAGGTGGGTCCATCTCAATGTCCTATGAAGATGTATCATTATAATCTATTCCCCATAGTACTATCCATGATGTAGAGATGTCAAGTGTGATTTATACATTAATTTTCTCTTCTTCCTTGTGTTAATTTTGTTTGATAAACTTATAAATGTTACCATGGCATATGGAGTGCTATAACCATCAAAATTGATATATAATCTTCAATAACATTAGAATATTCTTCACCATGAAATTCCACACACACACACATATGTATGTATGTATGTATGTATATGTATTATATAAATGCATAGATATACATACATGTAAATACACGTAGAAATAAAACATATTGAATACAAGTACATATATATAATCATCACCAACATTAGAATACTCTTCACCATGCAATTCCAAGAGATTCACATATATATGCATGTGTATATGTACATGCATATATATTATATAAATACATATATATGTATATGTACATGTATATGTACATGTATATGTATATGTACATGTATATGTATATGTACATGCACATTTATATAAACGAATATATGTATGTATATGTAGAGATGTCAAGTTTGATTATTCCTTGAATCACTTTAAATGTAGTGGCATTAATTTCCTCTTCTCAATTGCATTATTATTTTTTGATAACCTTGTACATGTTACCTCATCATATGGTGTGTTATAACCATCAAAATTGATATAATCATCACTAACATTAGAATACTCTTCAACGTGCAATTCCAAGATATTGTTTGAATTGATTATATATTCCCAAAAAGAGAGTGGATTACAATATACTCTCAAGGCCCAAGCTAGGAAAAAGGATTTCATAGACATAATAGTTCATTCGTCATGTACATAAAAAGAAAAAGGAATTCAATATCAAACTATTATAACATTCAAGCCAACAAAAAATAGAATGAATCAACTAGCTAGTTGCTCCAAATTTCACTATATCTATCCATATCATAGATACTTATTAGAGGAGTGCTCTTTGAAATACTATCATTGGATTGCACTATATCCAAACCTAGATCAAATTTCAAATCATTTTTTCTTTCCTTGAGACCCATATCCTGCAAGAGCTTGTCAAAAGTGAATTTTTTGTTGTATATCTTTTGAAGTTCCATATGGTCTTTTACAAAATTTTCATCCTCCTCTTTAGCATAAGGCCATAATTTTTCATTTTTAATCTTTGACCTTTTAATGTTAGTTTTCTTAGTGTCCATCAAATCCCAAAACTTCTCTTTAGATATCTTCAGTTCATAAGAGTAACCTACAAGGAAATATTGTAAATGACGAGTCTTTTAGAGGAATTGATAAGTTATCTCCTCTTCCATTGAACGTGGTCATCTTTTCTCATTTTCTACGAAGACCAAAGAGCCTCGATAGTGAAAAAAAGCTAAAATAAATTATACTTAAAACTTAATCCATCAATATAACTAAAAAATATTTTTTCAAGAGAAGTTACTACTTCTATCCCACCCACATAAATAATCCAAGAATAGACTCCAAAATTCTCTAACAAAAACATAGTCAAAGAATAAATTCTTGACAATTTAAAGAGAATTGAAAAAAATACAAATTTCTATTAGGACCAAATTTGAAACAAATCAAGTTAATGACAAGTCTCTTAAGAAGAATCATCCATCTAAAATAAGATTTCTTTATCTCAATAAGAGAGGACCAACAAGGCTTAAATACTTTAGACCACTAAGATTAACACAGGTTCAAATTCTAGCAGTTGTTTAGATGCTTGATGGAATCCAAGGAGTTAGTTAGGGTTCTCTAAACCTTTTTGGTAATTATATTCTATCAAGAGTGTTGTTTAGATGATTGATGGCATCCAAGGAGTTAGTTAGGGTTCTCTAAATATTTTTGGTACTTATATTCTATCAAGAGTGAAGCCATCACACCATTTTAAGTTCTTATAGATTTGTGTATTATAGTTGAACTGAATAGGAAATTGCAACATATGGTAAGCCTTTTGAATTTTTGAATATTTTATCCTTTGAGATTGGGGCAAACCATACTCAATACTAAGTCTTCTAAAAAAAATTCAACTAATTTATTTCCCAAATAATACTAAAATTATTGATGCCCTTCTTGTTCCATTTTTTAGTAGAATGACCTTGAATGAGAGCAAGAGGCTTGTTGTTCCACTGTAGATTCCACCAAATAGATCTAAAGTGATAATTTTTGTTACTATTTTTACCAAACACATTACAACCCTTGATATAACCTCTCACTATCTCCCGAACCTTCTAGATGCCCATAAATACCTTATAACTAAATGGGGAAACAAGGAATTTACCAAAGTAAACATCATGAGGGTGCATATGCTTCCACTGTCCAGCTTTCTTAGGGGCTACCAATTGGACATTATTTCTTAAAAAAAAAATCAAGGCTCATTCTTGCTAAAGGATTTAGAAATGCATTTGACAACAAGAGATATCTCGTGGGTCTTTAAATATTTTAGATCAAGACCTTCTGTATCCTTTTCCAAGCAACACCACTTCCAATTGATAGTAAAAAAATTTAACCTTTCCCATCATACAATAAAAATATCTTGATACTCTTTTGAATATCATTGATTTGATAGCTATTTAAAAACCAATCATTTGTATAATAAATTCTATAAGAAGACAATATTTTTTGGCATATTTTAAAATTCATTGCCATGGAAAGCTACTAGTTATTCCATTTCCTCAACTTTATTTCAATTCTATCATGAATCCAAACCCACATATCCTTTAGTGAGGGATTAAAAAAAAATATATATCTTACTTATTTATTAGGCCCCTCCCATTGAATACCATATTTTTCAAACCAAGTTGGAGGAGTTCCTTTCCAACTAAGAATAATAGACTTAATTTTTGAGATTTTAGCATATGAGGCTCTGCAAAATAGATCCAAATTACTCATCAAATTTTTAAAGTTCTCCTCCATATTGACAAATAAGACAATATCATCTATAAACTAAAAATTTAATAGGTTTTCATTGTTAGGAAGTGTTGATGGGTGTTTTAGCACTCTCTCAACACAGGCAGTGTGTAGGTGCACTACCTATCTTGAAATTCAATCTCCAACAACAAGTTGCTGAAAATCACCCCAAGGTCTCTCGGGTGTCAGGTCATGACTTGCTTGGAATGTCTTACTTGTTTTGATGTGATTTTGCTAGTAATCACAAGGAAAAATTACGGAGTTAAGCTGGGTAGAATTGGTTCTTCCAATGGAGTTCTAAATATGGGAAAGTGAATGCACAATTGTTGTAGGTTCAAACAACAGTCTAAAACTCCTATTTTAACTTCAAATTTGGCTTTACAATGTGCAATGAACCTTGTTCAAAGTCACTTCTAAAAAAAAGGGAAAAGGGGCAAGGAAGAGAGGAAGTTCCTAGACCTGAAACTAGCAATGAATAGTGACAATGGAGGACCCTACTGTAGATAGCCTTCCCAAAACTGAATTCCACTTAACCAAATTACTTCATAGTCTCATGAAATTAGTGCAAGATTCTAAGGACTGCAAATATTCAACCATTCATCCACCATAAGCATGTACAAAAGATAGAGATTTAGTGCAGCTTTTAGTTTATGTCTAGACTAACTTTACACAGTTGTGTATCATCAATAAACAACAAAAAGTATGGATAAGGAAGGTTACCAACACCCAACAAAATTCTTCAATACCAATGAAAAACATTAACTAATCTACTAAAACAAGCTAAAACATACAAAACAACAAAGTTAATCTACTCAAATTCACTAACTAAGAGAAGAAGAATCAAGAAACATGCAAAGGAACTCAAGAATCCACCAAAGTCAATTAATTTCTATTAAAATTCCAACATGTCATTACAACAACTCAACTCCCCTTGAAAATGAGAGGAGACCCCCTATTTATAGTGTTCAAAAAGCAAGATGAATGGCCAAGATTGATTTTCATTGTGTGGCTAAGATTCACTTCAAATTAGGGTTTCACCTACCCCCAAATATATTACAATTTGAAATTACATCTTTGTCATGTAGCTTATTTTGTCCTCTAGTGGCCAGCACTGTAGTTCTTTTGTCCTTTTGCAACAACTACTTGCTGAGGAACTCATCATCGATCATAGGATTGCCTTCACTTTTCTAAATAGTGGCATATTCTATAAACTTTAGGATTAGCGCCTGGAGCTTATTCCACTCCAATATATCCAATTGAATTACCTCAAAATTCAATCTCCTTGATTTTCTTGTGATTCATCCTAGTCTTTATCACATTTTTGTGTATTCTTTATTACTTGCTCCGATTGAGTGAAGGTGCGTGCAACAAAACTCAAGAAATATGGCATCATGGAATCTGTGGTTCCATTTTCCATCTTCTTGTAGAATTATGAGTTTATCTTTTCCAAATCCAACTCGACAACGGGCGCATCAAAATTTGTCATCAGCTTCAGATATTCTTCACAGGCTTCCTTATTTCCTTGACCCAGTCAATATCCAACTCCACCTCATGGAGCACTCATTCCAACACTTCCTTTCAGTGATTTAAGCCCAGCTTCCATGTTTTCATGAGCCAATGGTCATCTTTTACCAAGGCAAGCTCCTTCTCCTAGGATTTATCTAGTACCTTGAGAATAACCTCAAGTTTTGGATACGTGATCCTGTATAACTCGAGGAAGTCAATAAAAAACTTCCTTATTCCCTCGATTATCTTTAGCACCTCTAGGAACTTGTTTGTTGTCCTGATAGTGTGGCTAATTTCCATGTTGTCATTGTAGAGGACTTGCTGAAACCAATCCTTTGTGGCCTTTGTCCATTTTTTCCTTTTCTCGAGCTTATAAATGTGATCCTTGGAAAGTAATTGTGGCAGTGCCGAGGATGTGGCGGGGATCTCTTCAAATGATGACCACTATTGAATATGGGTCATTAAATCAACCACTTGTGTTTTTAGTTCCTCCTTAGAGGTCTTATCTTTTTTCATTTGATGCACAATAGTGGCGATAGAACCCTAGAGATGGTCAATTTTCTGCTCTCTCGTGGTTGTTCCCAAATCAAGGGTGGAGGAATTATAACTTACCCCTTCTTCTCCCACAACTGGAGTGGATATTTGTATGGTTCTGGATCTAGATGCATCTATTTTCAGATGGGATCTAGCCTTTGGCTTCTTCTCTTTCTTCGTGCTTATTTGGGCTCAAGCCAGAATTGCCTCTAATCTTGCCCTCAGATCCTTTGGGGTCGGGGTTTTCTTTTTTAGTTGCTTCTCTATCCATTCAGGCATCTGAGGTTCTCCTTTTGGTGATTCATGATCACCTTTTTCTTTGTGGGCCTGATGGACTTCAATTTCTTTGTCACCTGGAGACTCTTGTTTTGTCTTTTCTCCTTCTTCATCAGAATCCCAAATGAAAATGGTTTATTTTCCCGAGGATTCAACAACTGCATGTTCTTTGGGGTTGTCCTCCCCTTCAGTGTTCTCTTCTTCTTCTTGGTCATGCCCATGTTCATCATGATGTTCCATTTCTGGGATTTTCTTAGTTTTAGCAACTTCCATAGGCTTATCTTCTTCTTGTTCCTCTTTTTACTCATGCTGAGGTAGCATCTCTTCATCGTTCTTTAGGCTCTCTTCCTGCTCTTCCTTTTCTTTCTCTTGCTGCTCTTATGAAAGAGGCATTTCTTCATCATGTTTGGGGCTTTTCTCATGTTCCCCAATTGGAGGTTCAGTGTCTTCCTCTGTTTCCTCTCCTTCAGTGTTCTTCTCCTCGTCAAAAGTTTTCCTCTCTACCTCTTCTCCAACATTCTTGAGTTGTTGATCCAACTCCTTTTTGAGGTCTGGATCAAAAGTTCCCACATTGTATTTGGCACCCGTCTCCTCAGTGTCCTCAAAAGATTGTGTTTCTTCTTCTTCTCCCTCACACACCACTTTATCAATTACTGGGTGCTGGTATTCAAGGTGCTCATGGTAGTCATCTGCCTCCTCTTCCATTTCTTTTGTTGCTTCTCCTTCTTTCCACTCCAAATCTTCTGATATTTCCATTGTTTCTTTCATTTCTGGTGGCTCAGTTGGAGGAGGAGGAGTGGGGAGATTTTCAACAAACCATGCCAAGGCAGCTTGTATGGTCGGGTTCATTAATACCCCAGACATCTCTATTGGGATATTCTGCATGTGGCGAGTGAAGGCCTTTGGGAGTGATAGAGGGGGCATTGGCATAGTTGTTGTAGCTAGTGGAAGAGATGTTGACGGAGACATGGAGGAAGAGGAGAGCAGAGAGGTGGTGGCAGAGGAAGATTCTATTATCAATACCTATGTAGTAGGTGGGGTGGAAGCAAGGTGGACGAAGATATCCACAGGGGGTGGAGAAGTAGTAACTAGTGTCTGAGAATCAGGTAGCGGGGCAACAATGGTGACTGCGAGAATAGAGGCAGCAGCTGGGTATTTTGATTGCTTAGCCTCTAGCTCCTCTCCCTCATGAAGCTGGTCCTCCTGGATGGTAGGAATTTCCATGAAACTGCCTGATTTCTTCTATTTCTTTGAAGGTTCTCCTTTCAAAGCCTTTCTTGCATACACCTTAGGCTTGGGCTAACTTTTAGCCGTTTCTTTCCTCTTCCTCAACCAGGTGGTTGGAGGAGATTTTGAAGTTTCTCCAATTGGGGCAGCGCTATCCCACTGTCGGTTTCACTTCCAGGCTCATCTTCGAGCTCCCCATATGTCAAGGTGACTCCTTGTAGCTTCATTGGGCAATTTGCACATCGATCCATTATTTTTTTCTAGCCTCAATTGGCTTTGTCAGGATATCGAGGTCATTGATCTCTTCTTCATCCTAGTCAATCAGCGATAACAAGAGATTGGCCACTACACCATACCAAGGATCAATCACCGTATTTTCATCTTCCACCACTTGATTTGGCACCGAGAACAAGTTGACCTTCTTGACAAAGTACGCTGTCATGCGCATGTAGTGCCTCATTCACACTTCTTTTTCATCCTTGTAGTTGGCCCAAAATTCCTCAACATCATGTACGTGGGCGTGTTTGACTACGACCATCTTTCTAAGTTTTCCATAGGGGTCCATCCGCAATCGGGCAGTATAGAGCTTTAGGTGGTATTCCACGAGTTCCTTATCCAAATGGTCTACACATTGGGATGTGTGGAGTTCATACATCCCTTGGCTGAAGGAGATAGGATAGGTAATTTCTGCCTTATGTTTGCTGCTGAGGATGGCATGTGCACATTGTAGCTGTCGCGAGAGTTCTAGCAATATTATCCGGTCATTTGGATACCAGGGCAGCTTGTACGGTTTCTCTGAGAAACCTTCGGCTCAAATATATTTGAATTTAGGGAACTAAATGAACAAGAAGTTGTACCGGTGGATGTAGGCATTGGCACTATGGGAGACCCTCCTTTCGAAATCACCCCCGAGCAATCTAATAATATGAACTATAAAAGCATCATTGACCCTGCAATAATCCCTCTTGAAATTCTTGTATTGAAGCTGAGGGTACCTATCATAGACCTTTAATTCTCTGCTTAGAGCCTCGTCTAGAGCCCTAAACAAGCCTTTGTATTGCATCCTATCAACTAGTAAATAGACAAGGTATGAGGTCATGTAGAATCATGAAGTCTTCTTCACAACCATAAACTGCTTGTGCAAGCAATTACTAATTATTCCTACCCAGTAGAATTTGATTTTACCACAAAAGATCTCTTCTACAAAATATAACATCCACTCCTAGAAGTGGTCCACAGTCAGAAGGGCCATAACCTTGCTCAATAAGGTTACCAAGTCATGGTAATCCTCATAGAATTCACTATGGAAGAGCTCTTGGGGCACCTTAGCTACACTGCCCCTCTTTTCTTTCAACCAATATTGATTTATGATATTTTTGCACTTGAGGGGGTTTGAATCCCACATCTCCTTGGATTCTTCTTTGGAGGATTCCTCCATCTCTTCGAATGTAGGGATATGAAAGGATTTCCCTATTGATTTGGTAGACAAGTCAGCCAAAACATTCCCATCTCTATTCACTATTGTTCTAGACTCTGGTTGATATGCCTCCTTGCAGGCCATTACAAGCTCGAGAGAAACGAGGGTAGGAAGAAAGACAATAGCCTTGGCCAACCAATTGCTTCTAATATTTCTTGCATTTTATGTTGTGGGGTTGGTCTGGACCCTTTGCTTGAATTCATTGATATCTATGTGTCTGATGTTTGTATTTGAGATTTCCTTCCAATGTGTGGTGACCTTGGAGTTGAGGGGTTCCCCCTGGAACTTGTAATTCATTTGATCTTTGTCCTCTTTTCCCCAAGGTTCTTTGGCTAACTTCTTTCTCTTGTATTTCTCTACAATTTCCTCTGAAGATCCTACACCTAGTTCCATATATCTTGCAAGCGAGAGAAATAAGCACATTCAAGTATGAAAACATAGTAAAATTAGCCAAAATCCTATGAAACAATGCTAGATTAGATAATTCATCACTTAAGAATCCTAACATCTCTTTCAGATTGGCGTTAACCTTTCACAGGAGGGAGTTACCACAGTTCAGGCCTAGGGGTGTGGACATTCCTTGGGATGATGGTTGTTCTGAAGCAACTATAGGAGGGACAAAAATAAGAGCATGGCACCCCGCCTGTCCCAACCCACCTTAAGATTTTATCAATGCGGGAGTCCACTAAGGAGGAGGAACCATTTTGGCACGTGATTCAAGATCATTTTGAAGTGTGGAGGCATTAAGGTCATCTTTTAGGGACACAGGATTAGAGGGGAGCTCAACCATTTGGGGTCTGCAATTGAAATGACATTGGCAAGGCGACGTTCCACCATGCAGGACCCGCGACATTGTAGTTCACTTAGCGTTTAAGTCATTGTAGGTTGGAAGGTGTGGGTGGATGTTAAGTCACAGTTGTTTGGAATGATGAAGGTTAGACGACGGTCCGACAGGAGAAACCCGCTGCATTGGGTCCACCAGGAGGTTAATCCTTTGCATTCATTTTGTTTATCATCAGGAAGTCTAAAGGAGATGAGCATGTCGGGTTCTTTGCAGTGAGTCGACGAGGATCGTTTCCCATTTAGGAATGGCGAGGTCAGGATGGAAGTTCATGACCAACCACAAACAAGGGATGGTCCTCCTCGCTCTCATCAGTTAATCATTCTTCCAATTTGAGTTAAATCAACGATAGTGAGTTTGGGCCTTGCAAGGCAGGATGGTGAGGGTAGCCAACTATTCCAAGATAGGGGGAGTGAGGTGGAAATCCCCAGACGACCGCCCATGCGAGATGGTCCGCAAAGGGTTCGTCAGCTAATTGCTTTCACCTTTTCATTCAAATGGTTGTGGAAAGTTCAAACCCCAAAGGGCAGAAGGTCAGTGTGTAAAATCCATTCAGGATAGTGGAGTCACCACGGCGGCCCATGGGCGGAAACCCATGGGGAGGGGCCCGCAAGGAAGGTTTACACTTGGTCATTCGAAAGCCTAGAGGAACAAACGACAGTAGCGGGGTTGGGATTCACCCACTGAGGAGACGTTAGAACCTCACGGTTTCGATAGTCATTGTCATGAAAACAAAAGGGAAACAAAAACGCGCATGGTTGGGCCCGCGCAAGGTCGGGTCAGCCCCGCTGAAAGTTCAGATAGCGATGAAGGTTGTGGGGCCCAATGAGCGAACCTTCACGCTGTGAAAGTGGTTGTGAAACGACGGACACCAAATGGCAATCTACGGATGGAGGTCCACAAGGAGGAATCTACGAGGTTAGGCTTAGGTTCCTCGGTGCAGGTTTTGACCAGAATTTGACTGAGTAGGGCCCGCATGGCATGTAGGAGTCATCGTTTAGCCATTTGGAATGTTTGTTTAAGCAGCATCAAAGGAATGATGGAGGTCCATGTAGTCAGACCCAATAGGGTAGGAAGTCGTCAGTTCAAAGTTTAACATTTCAAGGAATGGGACGGCGACAGACGCGTTGCGGGCCCGTGTTGAGCAAAATCCTTGCCTGAAGAATGAATGCAAGAGGGTTGAGTTCTGCAAGCGGCATGGGGGGAAATTTTGAAGTTTGCTAAGATTTCAGTTCATGGGTTTTGTGCGCCTAGGTCAAATCTAGTTAATTTCAAGTTTTCTTCCCTTTAGATTTAGCAATTTTATAGAAATAAAAGAAAACATAATAGAAGGCTCGCAGGCAGAAAACCTACCTCTAAAACCTTATGAAGGAGGTCGAGGAAACAATTAGCAAAGGCTTTAAAGCATTGGCGGAACTCGTCGGGCACAAAGGCGGCATTGGCAAAGGGCTCTGACTCACTTCTGAACAACTGGCAGGTGAAAATGATAGCTAAAAGTTGGCTATTTATAGAAAATAGTGTATTAAATGCACCCCATTAATGTTCATATGATAGTGTTTGAAGTTGGTGGTTAGTCATTTTGAAAATGATCGCGAGAAGGGTGGACTTCCTTGGGCAGACGACAGTCAGAGCTTGGTCATTCGATCATTCAGTAAGGGAAACAACCATCAAGGAGGCAGGCCCTGAACATCAGAAGGTAGTCGGGCGAAGGCCATTTGAAATGATCATGGGGTGAAGGAAACCCACATGGGGCGACCCAAAGGGGCGGACCCACCTAGCTCCAAGGACGTCAGTTTCAAGGACTATAGGCAATCAACCAAGGAGGTTCCGCAAAGGCCTAAAGCCTTGAAAATTTGAGGGGGGGAAAACATGGCCAACTCAAGATGACTTCTCTAAAGCTCACTGACCATCCCAGACACAAAACAGGGGGTATGCAAAATGAGGCAACGACAAAGTGACCCACCAAAGTGAAAAGAAAGAGGGTCCATGTGTTGAACGAGGCATGTGTGCTATGGGCACAACAAGAAGGATCAAGCCCTTAACAATATTTTATTTTCTCTTTGTTCTCAACAAATAGTAAACAATATGAGGGACTATTAAAAATAAGGCAAGGGCTAAAGGGAATCATTGTCTATTTGGTCTTTAAAGATAGAGGGGTTCAAAAATTGAGCCATTTACATCAATTTGGGTGACCGCATCTCTAAATAGAACCTTAAAAATATCACAATTTCTTAGGTAATTCAAATGCTTCAAGATTTGTAGGGATAAAGAACCATTTAACTGCATTGAATAAGCCTTTTAAAAGGAAATGAGGAACATTTCCACATCTTGATCAGAGGCTCTAGCCCATTCCACGACTTCCCAACTAGTAATTAGATGTTAAAGGATATATTTTCCACTTATAAACTCAATCTAAGTAGGACTTTAATGAGCATTGGAAGAATCTTTTAAGTTGAAGAATTAGAATTTTGGCCAAAATCTTATATGAGACATTAAGAATAGTAATTCTGTAATTATTTATTTGGGTTGTATCTCCTTCTTTAGGTAACAATTTTATTATTCCTTTGTTTATATTGCTACCTAAAGTACCCTTTAAATAGCCTCATTATTCACAAGTAGTACATCCTCCCTCATCCAATCAATTTTTTTTTTTTATAAAACTCTATAGACAACCCATCAACCCTAGGATACTTATCATTGCTCAATTTCATCCTCTCAATTTCATCCTTGTTAATATCTTTATCCAAGTTCAAGGATTACTCTCTCTCAATTTTCTTAGTAATAATTCTCTTGCAAAACTTTTAAACCTCTTTATAGCTAGAGGTGTTATCATTAACAAATTATGATAAAAAATTTTGAACTCGTCCTTTATTTTGTTGATATCACTAATTTACAAATTATCAATCCTAATTGGCCCAATCTCCTCCTTCACATTTTTCATTTTGATATAGTTGAAAAAGAACTTGGAGCCTTTATCTCTCTTCTTAATTCAATTCATCTTGGCTTTGATTTTCAAGTTGTAGTCTTCATAGTTTGGAGGCTCCTCAAATTATGCTTAATGGTCACTATACTTTCAATTAAGCAATCATTATTAGGGTTTTTTAGGAAAAATGTGTGTTGTACACCTTGCATAATATATTTAATGTAATTATTCTTGGGGTCACTTTATGTTACATGTAAAATTGGGACATAAGTTAAGTTGTAAAAATGTAATTATTTAATATTGGGGAAAATAAATAAATAAATCACTCAATATTAAATAAGGGGACATGGATTTGTAATCTCATGGTTTTAGTCACATGGTTTTGTGTAATACCACTTAGTGGTTTTGTGGGAGCTTGCTTCTATAAAAGCAACCACAAAGGTAGTTATTGTGAGATGCAATTTTGCATGTTAGCTCTGGTTAGCATTTGTGAGGGTTTGAAGCATGGCACATGTTGTGTGGTTGCATGCTTGTTTGCATGGATTGCTTGTAGAGGGCTTGTTGCTTCAATGGTGTTCATGGAGACTGTGAAGATGTATTGTAATCTTTATTTTTGAATAATACATGAGAGATGGATGCTTTTGGAGGCTGGTTTTTTCCCTCTTGAGGGTTTTCCCATGGTATATCTTGTGTCATATTTTCATGGGTATGTTGTCTATTCTCTTGCATGTGGATTTTGAATACTTAGTTGCATGTGGGTTATGAGGAAATTATTTTTAATGGCTACAAGTTTCCAACAGGGTCATCTTGTAGTAGTTTTTCTAAAACTAAAAATTCTTCTTGAAGCTTGTTTTCAATCCTTCTACCATCAAAGGGAATTTCCTCCCAATAGTTTGGAACAAAACTTTCTAGTTTTTTACATTGTTGTTCATTGATCAATAAAGGGCATATCTTTGAAGTTCATCTTATTCATTTCGCTGATATTAAAGTTTCCATAATTTCACTCGTAATTATTTTAAAAATCAATATTCAATTTAAAGATATTTTTCCTCATCTTTTTAGTTTTTCTATTGTTATGAACTGAAATTTTGGTTTCAATAGGGTGGTGATTTGACATTTTTCACGAGTGCACTTTAATATAATTTCCCTCATCAATATGCTCAAAGTTAAAAATTTCATTATTGGCATAAAATCTATCCAACCTACAATAAATTCTTTTACCATATTTTTTCATTGTACCAAGTATAGTAGATATCTTTACTTTATTTTTTCATGTTTTCAAGGTGATCAAACATCTTCAAGCTACTCTTCATTTTGTTCCAAAAACAATGTGCATTACCTTTTAGCTAAACTCAAGGCCATCACATTTATCTTATTTATGCTCCACCATATTGAAGTCTCCCCCAACAATCCAAGGGATTCTTTGGAGATTATTCAACCATTTCCATAGCTCTTCTCTTTCCCTATAGTCATTAGGGGAATATGTAGAAAAAATTCCAAATTGAACATTATCTTTCTCTAGGATGACCCACACACCCTATTATATTGGGAAAATCAATGATCCTTAACATAGATTGCCCACTTATTGCATAATAGAATAATAGTTCATGCTTTCCCTTTATCATGTTTGCTATAGAACTGCATAACATCCTTCTAGATAAATTTTAGATTGGATTCTAACCGAAAGAAAATTGCTTTAACCTCTTGAAGAAAAAGACAATCAAGAAATTTAACCTTGTTTAAAAATATCCTAAAAATGTATATTTTATCAAGTGATTCCAAACTCTGGATATTCTTGCTAATTTACTTTAGATCATCATTGTTAGGATAAAAACTAAAATCCTTTGGGTTTCTATACAATCTATTAAAACATTTAATAAATTTTTCATCCTTACCCTTCTTTCTATTATTTCAATCAATCTCTTCTCTACTTCTCTTCTTTCTCTTTTTATTTCGATCACTTTTAACTTCTTTTCCAACCCAAATTTATCTTGTTCTTCATCACTAAGGAACATGGGATTTCCAAGCATAATATTTTCACTACTACTCTTAGGATTGTTTCCCTTTGTTAAATTTTTCTTCCTCATTTGGTTCCAAGATACTAGAAATACCCTCCTTTATGAGGTCTTCTTTATTTTTTCGTCCTTCCAATATAGTTATCTCCTTTATCTTATCAAGTACCAATACTCGAGTATTTTTATTTTTCCTATAGGAAGATTTATCTTTAGTCTTAGATAGACAATTATTATCCCCACTAACAATATTTTTATTAGGGTTAACTTGTTACTTATTTTTAGAATTGAATTTGAATTTCAAATCCTTCTTAAGAATATTTTGTGGTTTTTGAACATTAGTTTTCTCTCTAGGTTCTACGTTAAAATTATTATTATTATTATTTAGGGAAATCCTTTTTTCTAATGACCTTCACTTTTACAAAGAGAACAAACATTCAAACCACCCAAAATTTGATTTTTGTAGAGGACCAATTGCTTACCCAAATTTATTTATACTTTTTAATGCATGTCCTCTCCATGTTAAAGTGAGGTGAGATCCCTAACATCAATGTGGGGAAGTGTTGTTTTGGTTTCCTTGATTTGGAGCACCTTCCTCTCGAGTTTTAATAGCTAGGGAATAAATGCCTATAATTGGGATGGCGAGTTTTTTACCATCACCCATCTAGGGATAGAACAAGCTAAAACCTCTTCATTCAGAACATTAGGGGACCAAGCCACATATTTAAATATAGATTTCCCCATGTTCCAATATTCTTTACTAAGAGACCTATTTTTCATACCATGGTTTTTTAAAAGACCACAAAAATACCTCTTTGGATCATTTTGCAAAATGGCACATACAATCCAATTTTTTCCCCAAAAATTTAAAATCCATTCATCAAAGAACTTTCTCGATGGGAGGTTCTCCTTATCCATGACAGCAACAAAAGCTACAACACTTTTCAATATACTTTCTTCCCTAGAAATAGCATCAATCATATCTTTATTTGGAAAATTTGTGGAGAGTTTTTAGAGGGAGGGGAGACATCTTACTAGTCTCTCCTTCAACTTGTTGAGTTCCAATAAATCCTCCACCATTGCTTAGAGCCTCCTTATAATATTTTTTGGAGCTCTCAAATTTTCCAGATTAACTCCCCTATCTTCATCACTTAATTCTACCTCTGCCTCATCCTACAAGTTCCCTCTTGCCACTGCTTAGAGCCTAGGTCCTGCCACAATAGTATGTCTCACTTTTGGGATGTGTTGATTTTTGCCTGAGATCACTGTTATTAGAAAAAACTAATGATTTTAGTCTTGAGAGGATCCATCTAAAGGGCTATAATTGAAGAGGGATAGATAAGACCCCCTTGGATAGAACCCCTCTAGTATTAAATCATACCCACAATGGAGTCTCCTTTGCACCTATCAAAATGTTGGCAAAAAACCACTTTTTCTTTACCTTTTGAGGGATTAAATAACATCATTTAAAAAAAAAATTTCCAAGATTGTAGCCCTCAAAACAATCTTTCCAACAAGTATATTTTTTATATATTTTCATTTTATCATGTACTTAATTTTTAATTTTTACTAAACATAGGTTTTTCTCCAAACATCAAGCTCTTTGTTGTGCAGAGATGGAAAAATAGTAAACCATTGTAAAAATAATTCAAAAAATATTTATTCCCTAGGTATTGATTTCCTTGTTTCACCCCAAAAAGAAAAATTGGATTTCGATATATACACAACATGTTAGCTTGTACGACACACATGTATGTCCAAATTATAGTTACAGTGACTTCAAAAATTAATTTAAAATAAAATATTCAACAAAAAATTATGAAAAAATATCCTTTCCCTAGATATTGATGTTGAGAATCTATATTTCAAAAATTAGAATTTAATCCTTTATAGAAAAAAAGTTATGTTGTACAACACAAACGTTACTTTTGAAGATGTTGTTTTCTATTTAAAACTATTTATTAAAGGAGATGTTGAAAGATTCATTATTTATTTCAAAAATTTGAAAAAACAAATATTTAGAATCTACACACAAAGTTCCACAAATCACTAGTTCACATCATCTTCAAATTCTTAACGGTTTAGCTGCTATATTTCTCAGAAGATGAAGATTCAGTTAAAAGTATTGATGTAAATGTCCATCTTGGGCAAAAAGTGAGACACAATATTGTAATAGCTAGGGAATAAATGCCTATAATTGGGATGGCGAGTTTTTTACCATCACCCATCTAGGGATAGAACAAGCTAAAACCTCTTCATTCAGAACATTAGGGGACCAAGCCATATATTTAAATATAGATTTCCCCGTGTTCCAATATTCTTTATTGAGAGACCTATTTTGCATACCATGATTTTTTAAAAGACCACAAAAATACCTCTTTGGATCATTTTGCAAAATGACATACAATCCAATTTTTTCCCCAAAAATTTAAAATCCATTCATTAAAGAACTTTCTCGATGGGAGGTTCTCCTTATCCATGACAACAACAAAAGTTACAACACCTTTCAATCTACTTTCTTCCTTAGACATAGCATCAATCATATCTTTATTTGGAAAAATTGTGGAGAGTTTTTAGAGGGAGGGGAGACATCTTACCAGTCTCTCCTTCAACTTGTTGACTTCCAATAAATCCTCCACCATTGCTTAGAGCCTCCTTATAATATTTTTTGGAGTTCTCAAATTTTCCACATGTACTCCCTTATCTTCATCACTTAATTCTACCTTTGCCTCATCCTACAATTTCCCTCTCACCACTGCTTAGAGCCTTCCTATAATTTTTTTTGGAGTTCTTATATTTTTACACATTAATTCTCCTATCTTCATCACTTGATTCTACCTCTGCCTCTTCCATAACTCCCCACACCTCAACACTAACTCATGTATCACACCAAGCGCAAATTTTGATGGGGGAAACTCAATAACCAATTTGAAAAATGAAAATGGAATTAAAAAAAAAAAGCACCCAACCAATAGGATACAACTTAAAAAGACCACATCAAAAATGATAAAAGAGGATAAAACTTCTAGGAATGGCGAAGAGTACAAAATCGAGTCGACTTTGGATGGGAGAGTTGCAACAAGGCTAGCAATGGAGGAAGACTATCTGTCTTCTCCAAAAAAAATAGAGCTCTCTCCTCCAAAATTCCTCTCTCTGCACTTAGAGAATATCAATAGTAATTAATTCCAAGAGATTAACATATATATATATATATATGTATGTATGTATGTATTTAGGTAGTTTGAGAGCTAGTGGGTCTAGTTTTGAACTAGATGTGGAGTTGATAGGTATGGTTTGTCATAATAATTTGCCAACCCCAAAACTTGAATGCAAGAATAATTTTGTAAAAGTAGTTATGTTGTCCAACATGTGTGTGCATCTTTATAAGGCTAGGTTGAATAACCCGATAATTTCATTAGTTGCTATGCCATGCACTAATTGAACTAGTCCAAACACTCCTTTTGGTGACCTAATGAACAAGTTGTTTTTAGTTCCCCCCTATAGAAAATATAGAATGAGATATGGGAACCACACTATTAATTTTTAAAACCTATTGGATATTAACTATTAGATCTATATCTAACAAGATAGGAGTACTGTCTTTTTTTTTTACGAAGACAATAGTTTAATTTTATATATGTGTTTATTTATTGCATGAAACAAATCATAGTATGATTCTAGCTTACTGATCCATAAAAATAAGAAAAATAGTTAGATCCATATCATATACATTTTTCATTCTACTTGTCTTTTTTCATTGATCAAAACCCATACTTAACCTAAAATTGAAAGCGTGAGTTTCAATATTCAAGGTTTCCTATCTCTTCATCTATTTAAAATTTATTTTTATAATTATAAATTCTTATTTGATACCAATAAATTAACTATAAGAATTATTATTCTCTGTACAAAAATGAGTGATAATTTTGTAGATTTTTATTACAAAACCATAAATATCTTTATTTAAATTGTATTTTATAATGTGAAGAAATGTGATCTGAATCTTCAATAAATTCAATGGAAGCATTATTATGCTTCTCTGAAAAATTAATAGTTCCTTAGATATTTATAAAAAGAATCATAAGTACCATTATTTAAATTTAATTCTATAATGTGAAAAAATGTCACTTGAATCTTCCACATATAAAGAACACCGTGATTGACATCGCCACATCAAATATATCACTAAATCAAAGTATGTCTTTAAAATATGAAACCTTCAAAGCTAAAGTGACATTTTTCAATTCTTTCTCCCTTTCTAAAGAATAGTTTTTGTACCATATATGTTTGTAAAGAAAATACACTTTTAAAGAATAGTTTTCCTTTAAAAGTTATTAAGGCTAATTAATTAATTTTTTAAATAAATACAAATTAATTTAGATAATTAAAGTTAAGGGTAAATATTAGAAATATTAAACATTATTTTAAAAAATTAAATATAATGGAAATGTGTATTTAGTTTTTGAATGAAAATAAAAAAAGATTGGTGATTTAAAAATTTGATTCAATTTAATATTGGAAATGGATGAATTCTAAACAAACCTAAAATAATTATGGGTCAGTTATGTGCATGAATCAATTTAACATCATGTTGATCCGATTAGTATCCTACATATTTGGTTTGGTTGAATGTGTGTCTCTAATAGTTGACTTGCCCTAAATATTCTATTGTTTGTTGATTGTTAATGGCTAGCAATATTTAAAAATATCTTTACAAGATTCTTAGACCATTACCTAGGGTCAAGTTATTACGGGTCAACCTCGTTGGACTAATTTTATGAGTATAAAAATGATCAGTAGACAATAGACAAGCATGCAAGTGGTCAAGATGTTGATTCTAATGTAATATTATTTTTTGTTTTAGTGTTTCAATTGAATTGTTACCATAACCAATGCTCTTTAGAATGCTAGGATTTTGAATTATGATTAGATGTGTTTACATGATTAATAAATGCACATTGAATGCCTTTAAATATTAGTAGGTAGCAATAAATCATGCAAAATGTGTGCCACATTAGTTCATGGTTGGAAACAAAATAGGCATGAGTCACAAAATTTAAAATTTAAATTTGAAACTTCAAGGAATAAATCCATGCAATATGAGGTTGATCTTACATTATAGGATTAACCTAAGAGAAGTGAATGTTAATATTGATATGGAAAAATGTCTAGACATCAAGAGCATAATAACTGTCAAATGTATGGAAATGTGTGTTCTTACAAGATATGGTTGAATATATGGTAATGAGTGTAAATGAAGAATGGTGATGGATAAGGGAATGCAACTAAATTTGCACAATAATGCACTTGTCGATAATTAATCCATTCCTGAAAATAGGCCCAAAACTAAATAGGAATTAGCATGATTATGCAAATTCCACTTTGAGCTGCATGTGAGTCATGTCACAAACATGCATCTTAATGTAAATGAGAACTCACAAATATACATGTAAAGTACATATTTAAATATAGAACTGAGGTCCATGTAAAATAATTGAGTGCAATTGATCTCTTCATATGTGTTCATCCTTTTTATGTGTACTCCATCGAAACTTGTTGTAGACACATTAAATTGACAAATTGTTAATTAACTAATTACCTAACTATTTTCTCTATAATTGATTGAATAAATCCTTATTTATACAATTACTTATCTAATTTTCATATTAATTAAATAAATTACACTATCCATCACTATTCACCCGATCTCATTTCTACCTCAAAATCGTAAACAAATTTAAATATGTATTTACCTAAGTTTCTCATCCCCTTTCCAAAAATTAAATAAATATTTCTAATTTAATTCTACTTTCCATTAGTGGGCTAAAATTAATTAATCCACTAACCCCTCACTTGCACACTCCTAATCCTAGTCAACCCTCCTCAAATTATGCACATTCCCATGTGTATAAAGGTATGATCGTTTGTACATAAGAAATGAGCCTTTGCACATGTGACATGGCCTTGGTACCATGTCACATGGGTAAAAGGACTTGACCATCTTGCAAGGGTACTCTTGAGTACCTCTTTTCATCTTGCCCCTCCACTTTTTCCAAGGGGAATCTCTACCATTGATTTTCCTCCAATCCATCTACCTTCCATCTCTACAAATCATGTAAGGATACTCGTCTTCCTCTCATCTCCCTAAGGGTCTCGACCAATTTGAGCCCTTCATCTTTTCTTTCAATCCTAGTTATCCAATCTTCTAATAAAAAGTCTATAAATAGGATGTCGTTCTAAGCTATTTTAACAAGATCTTCATATGTAATGTTATGCTACTAGTGAAGGCACTCACATACCACATCATTCGTCAATCTTGAGCACAACCACCATAGACTTGGTGCAAAAAGGGTTAGTTTGGTGAGTTTATTTTATGTTTTCATTATGTTTACTAACTTTTATGCTTTATCTTTAGCCTTGTATTTGTTTTGGATGGTACAGGCTATATTATTTAACTTGTTCTTTTATGCTCAAAATTCTATGTTCACACTTTTAAATAAAGAAAAATGTACAATTTATAGCATCTATATCACAAATGAAACAAGCATAAATTATAAACTTGCTTGTTATCTAGAAAAAATAATTTAAAAAAAAAAAAGTTATTAGACTCTATGTGCAAAAACTAGTATCACATATTTAGGTGATGTTGTGCTATGTGAAAATGATTCATTTGTAAATGGAGATGAGTATTTGTATCAATAACTATAGCTGTCTACAAGCACAAAAGAGTGTTCAAGATAGGATGTGGCCCCCTTCAATTGATTGCATCTAGCAAACATTAGTCCATAATGACATATATGCATACTACATGGTTGCTTGCTATCTTCAATGTTTGTTCACAAGTCACTATATTAGTCTTCATAGGGGCATGATGCAATTATAGAGATTTGAAGGCAAGGTAACGTATTTCTCAGATTGTAAGACTTGAGGTTGATTTTGTGTAGCACAAGTCAAGTTCATGTTGGAAAGTGAGCCAAAATGATTTCACCTCGTGATTTTCCCCTTAGATTAGCTCAATTTGTTGTCTATTAGAGCAACATAGAGCCAAATATGATATCAAAGCATCATTTCAGATCACACTGACAATTTTAGTCCACTACCAAGTCCCACCTAAAGATATTTTAATAAGATCTTTGTAGAATCTTCTCATTTTTTGAGAATGATGAGTTGTAGGAAATTGACTGATTGGATTCAAACATACTTTATTGACTGTTGAATTTTTACTTGGAAATTAATTTCAGAGATACTTGTGATGTCTTTGTAGTGGCCTACTCATGGAATTGCTTGAAGTTGGCCATGGAAATTTGAAAACGCAATAAGATATAAACAGAGTGTCGTTATGAGGTTAACCTTCGAGGGGTAAAAATATTGGACTATATATAGAAGTAAAATGAAAAATGCCCTTTCTTTCCACAGGGACCATATCATGCACCCATAAAGCATGCTAGCTAGGATAGGACTTGGATCATTTTTTTTTTTTAATCTCCAACTGAAAATTCAAATTGTATTTGTACCACATTAGTAAGTTTTCTAGATCAACTTATCTTTCAATTTGTGTTAAATCTTGCTCCTATCTAAATGGAATCTTCCTTTCCCTTCTAACTTAGATGGACATAGGAGCTATGCTCATGCAAAGAAAATTGGCCGACAAAAATAACTGTAGCACATCTATGACAAGGAAATGACTGCCGGTGTCCAGTGAATTCATTCATTTTGTTCTAATATTCAGATTCATCAGTCTTTCATATCTGCAAATAAACTCTTCTTATAGCAGTCCACTGTTGGTTGCTCTGTAAGGTGAAGAGCAAGTGCATATTTGGAAGTGAACAACATTATCTGATGTGCTATCATTTACATCTTGAAAACAATGTCCATCATGTTCCTCAATAGTTTGTTGAATACCGTCAAAATATCCTCCACCAGGAATATCACCAGCATTGCCAAAAAGGATAAAGCAACCTGGCATTATCCTCTTCAAATACCTGTGCAACATTACAAATCCATCTCCACAAAACAGTGACGTTGTATGTCTCATTGTGGCCAACCATGACTGTACATCAAAAGCATCTAGCATCTTCATCTTGCACCTTAGCAAGGATACTACAAGCTATCCAAAGGATAAGATCACAAAAACCAAATATTATGAACAAATTTAGTGTATCCAATGTAATCAACAAACTCGGTAAGATACTTCAGTCTAAAATCCATGAGATTTGACTCCTGAAGAGAACACTCTAAATTTCTAGAAATCAAGCCAGCCTCACAATTATAAAAAATATCTTGATGTGAGAAGCATCTGTCATATCTCAATGTACTTTTTAAGTACTCAATGTTTACCAAATTGTTATAATTCTCAAATTTTCAAAGGCATTGGATTACTGAATGCTATTTATTATTTTTGCCAATACATTTGTTTCAGAGGACTCAATGGTAAATAAGAAAACACCTTCCAACGCACTGCACAGGGCACAAACGAAGATGTCTTCTCCACAGTTCAATTAAATAGCACTTTAAAAAGGATCTTCTCGGTGGTAATTGAGAAGCCCTACACTCACCGTCTTTTTTCCCTTCAGGCTTGACAGAGTTTGGGACATCAAGTATTTTTTTAACAGTTCAATATTGAGGACACATCTTGGCCTTTTATTGATTCTGTTTTCCTTTTGATGCTACAATGCTACATTATTCCTGATATTTCATTTTTATCCTCTAAAGTGTGTTTTCTTTTTCATTTTCATTTTGTCTTCAGCCTGATCAATCTTCCTCAACGTGTAGTCCTTATTTTGACAATCCACAGCTCTCCCTGCATAATAACTTACATTATATTCAAATAATTAAAAGGACATTTGTTCTGCCACATACCTAGACAGAAGATAAGCTCCCACTCACAACCCGTATAGCAAGCCACACTAAGAGGACATAATAAGGACTAATGATGGTAATTTTCTAGACAAATCCATGGTAGCATACACTATGGCATGTACAAAGACTTCCTGTATGCTCGAGTTCTTGGAGTAATAACTTGCAGAAAGGTTTTACGTCAGTTCCATATCATCTTTAATGAACTCTTGAGTAAGGAAACTTGATCTTAATTGGGAAGCACTGCTTGAAACCTTGTCTGAGGATTGAACCCTAATCTCCTTGGTTGGTGGTATGCTGGCATATTCAATATATGCTAATCTCCTTAGATGCCATTCCTCATCTCCTTCCGGCAAAGTGGGCTATTTCTAATGCATTCAGGGAGGACATATACAAAGAATATAATCCGGTTGGCGAATATCTGAATGATCTTTCCCGCGAAGAACCAACAACTAACCCCAAGGTACACCAAAAACTTTCACTGATGTTTATAAATGTCACATGGCCACAAAACTCGGAAAAGACTTGCATTTGCTTCCCTCTTAACCCTTTTATTGCTTATCTCAGCTCTGAAAATACATTTCTTCTTGAAAATTCAATTTGCCTGCTGTCTTCTTCTGCAATTTCTGAGAAAAATGACCGTGTTGTTTGACAATTTTGACAAAGTTATTTGAATAAGGTCATTTTCAATTACTTGCTTAATTCTTTGAAATTTTGGCATAGCTTGGTGATAGCAACTAAACAAAGAACTCAAATTTAGACAAATACTCAACTTCAACTTCTCTCCACTTGGCATGTTCAACAGCAAGATTCGTTGGATTTGCTATGGAATAAATTAAACAGATGTGAATTTCGTTCATTATTCTCAGGGCATAAAAGTTGGTGCCCAACCTGCTGTAATAGGAATACACTGCATATTTTGTAACAACTTCCCATCAACTTTACACAATTTTACCAAATTGTGGTCTACACATTTTTTGATATCTAGGGCATTGGTGCCTTATTTATGTCAAAACACAACATATCTTCAAAACACAAATTTTCAACTTAACACTGACAAACTTCTCATATGCTTAAAAATTGACCATTTGATATTATACCATTCAAGACTTGACAGAAATCTTAAATATGTTTTGGTTACTCCTGTCACTTAGCATCTTGACATGAATCTGAGTGGGCAAGTCAATATTCTCAATTATTTCAGATGGTTTGGAGAAGCACAACATCTGTTTACCACCACTGTTGCTGTCCAGGTACAGTCGAGGAAGCAACCTGGTATGAAGAGCAAAGAGATGTGAGAGAGTGTCTCATCTGTCCCAAGGCAAGATCTCCCATGAGACTGATTCTATGGTGATATAAAGCAAGTTTGAAGATATTTGTGAGATAAATGGGCTGTGTACAACAAACTCTCCCTAAATAACGCATTGATGGACTGTCTTTTTGTAATGGATCATGCATGGAAGCATGAGAATCTGGACCCTCTAAGTTAGTACCCAGTCAAGAGGTCCTAAGCTTAGCCTCCAAATCTTGAACCCATAAGGCACCATGGGTTCCACAATAGCATCTAATTGCCACGGTTCATAGTTATGTCTTGAAAATGCATTTGGGAACACTTGCAGTCTAAAAAAGAAACGGTGGTCCATTCCTAGAAAGCATAGGCCGCACTAAAATTAAGAAATTGACTTGTAAACTAAATTCTCAGATTCATATAGGACTTAGGCTGTTGTCATTTCTGCAGGTTTTCCTTTGCAGGAGAGACGGTAATTTAAGAGTGCAATTTAGATGTATCAAGCTGTTAAAGCTCACATGACTGAGCTAGTGCATCCAATTGCTTCTGTACACCTTTGATAGAATGCACAAAGAGGGCATGATCAGAAAAAATCTTCAGTCAGAACAAGATGAAAGATACACCCCCCTTCTTGAATGCCATGTCAAACAAAGTCTTCAAGCTCACCTATGAAGATTTCAAAGACATTGAGTTCTCAAACTACACATCTGTCGGATGAGATCCAAAATTCCTGAATGTACAGGGCTTGGTCAGTCCAGAAATTTAATCAATATTGCATACCTGAACATCAATGATTTTCCACAAGAATGAACAGTCAGTCAGAACATGATGAAAGAAACACTCCGCTTGAATGTTTTGTAAAACAAAGCTCACCTATGAAGATTCCAAAGACATTGGGTTATCTGATTGCACATCTGCCTGACAAGATCGTAAATTCCTGAACGTACAGGACTTGGTCAGTTTTGAATCAATATTGCACACTTGATCATTGATCATTCTCCACGAGGCAAAAACATTTTACTACACCATTTCATTCTAATTTATTCGTGATAATCAACATACCATAAAATACATGACTCATTGACTCATTTACGACTTGAAAAATAACTTAGATATATGTGATGAGCAAGAGGGGCGTGTAAGCGCTGAGTCATGATGTTACAAAAAGGTAAAAGAATAGAAACAATTTATCTCTGCCCTGAGATTAACGAAATATCAAGTTAAACCCAAGTGTCTAGTGGAGACTGACCTGGACTTATAGTACCTGTTGTGAAAATACAACAAAGTCCATTTTAGATGTTTAAATTTATTATAATAATCTTCTAGAACAAGTTGGATTTTTTTACATATGTAAAATATAGTGAATGTTTGGTACCTAGTTTTTTACAGGTGGCTTAAGGGTAGAGAATTAAAAGTTGTTACAGAGAAACTCTGGATGCATTAATCTGAAATGATTAAAAAGCTTGTCCATTTGTATGTAGACTTTGAAATATGCTTCCTATACTACTCTATGAGAAGAGGTATATGCAAAAACTAAATTAATCATACAGTCACACAAAAATAAACACAAAACCAATATACCATATCACAATAATTTGTGAGAGAAAAATCCTTTCAAGAGAAAAACCCCACACTCCAAAGAAATTGAATATACTCTAAATCTTTACAATAGTATTACCAACAAGAGATCTTGTGCCATTTTGACAACATAGTAGTATCTACAAAACCCACTATGAAACTCCATCTCAAGTACCCAATAAATATGAGAAGTAATATGTGAAACAATCAAATCATGATTAACAAACCATGACCTAACCATCCAAAAAGTGATGCAATCCCCAGTAAAAATTCAATGACCAAATCTGAATCCACTAATCAGACACTCCATTTTGGCTTCTACTATCTTCATTCAAAGATGCCATATGACATGTCAAACATGTATCATCATAAGTTGGTCAACACATGATTCTTTCTTACAACTCTTACGTGTCATAGATGCTCTTACATTTCCAATGTAGGAGGCCCAACTTCTGAAGGTTCTAACTTTTGATTTGGAAAACCGATTGAGCCCCTTTTTATAAAATTGTAGAGCTTGAAAGGTTCATGTTGTTGTTACCAGCTCGCTTTGGTTTTGACATTTTTCGAGGCCCAAAATGACCTCTAAAGCCTTGAAAATTACATTTTTGTGTTCTATAGCCCCAAAATTGCATTTTTGTTTTGTTCTTAACATTATAATGCAAGCTTGAGACACCTTTCCTAACAAACTTCTAGTTAAGTACCAGCACAGATGACATACAGTTACAATATCATTGCCTTGTTTGCTTAAGAATAAAGTCAATTTTTGCCAAAGCAATATGAAGTATCTTCGATTCAAACTGAGATTTTCTGGAAGCACCTATATGTTTTATAAGATCTAACTTTTAACGATTATAGTAGTGCACATTAGCATGACATTGAACTGGAACGTGATATGCCATGTAGAAGAATGCGGAGGTGTGCATTGTTTATAAAAAAATAAATTGGAAACAAAGAAGAACATTTTCATATTAAAGCTGTTCCAGGTTGCATAAAGCTTATCTGGCTGTTCAGCTGTTAAATAAATTGACAAAACATCTATTATCCAACTATTCATAAAAAAAATAAAAAAATTGTAATCATATAACTAAAATAATGCAACTGTTGTTTACTTCAGATGTAATATAAGATTAAATGTATAGCGAAAGAAAAAAAAATCTTTGTAAAAACTATTTATTGAGGTACATTTGACATGCATACTTCTATTGTATTTACAAATATTTGCAAATATGCATCATGCTGTTTCTCTGGATCAGATAGAAGACTTGAATTAACAATCAGTAGAACTCAGGTATTTCACAATCCAAAGAATAGAACAGAAATATGCTCACTTATCATGCATATTAAAATATGATGATTATTTACAAATTGTCCCAATAATTTGAAAAACCAAGTTGTAAGGTGATTTTCTGTAGCTGGTGATGAATATGATGGCTCATTATGTCTGGCAACCAATTCCTTGAAAGATTAGAATGTGATGATTCTTTGTAAATTGTCCCAGTGATTTCAAATTCAAGTATGAAGGTGATTTGGCTGAAACCAGTAGTTAATATAAAGAAATGAATAAGGGCTCAAAATGCAAAGATGCTAAGAATTACAGTTGTACTCCAATGTATTATTGTACACTTAAGTATGGGCAATCCAATGAAGTATGGAAGACTTGAACAGCCATCCGGATTGTAAATAGACATAAACAAGTGATTACAGTAGTCTACAAATCAGATTATGCTAGTCAAATGTGTGACCGCAACGACCAATGTTTTCAGATTTTGGGGATTGGTACAAAACCTCGTGTTCTGTACAATTCAATGAACAAAACTCTCTCGAGCGAGATATAAAATAGATCCAGAAAACAAAGCCATCGAAAGACCCCCTACATATAAGGAATCCAAATTATTTGAAATTCTGTAAGACAGTCTTAATAAAAATTGCAACTAAAACAAATAAACATGCAACCAGCCTTAAGATATCCTCAACAGGCCCCAATGCAGCTAAACAAATAACTGTGCAGCCTGTCTTAAGATACACTCAACAGGCCATAGTAACTTAGCAATCCATAATTGGCCAACTCTTTTTTTTCAGAGTGGATAGAACAGTCATTATCAAGCAAATTTGTAAGATCAGAGATGACATAGGGTTACAATTGAATGGTCTACTCAATAGAGATACTGCCGCATCTCATTTGGTTCTGATATAGCAACTTGTCAGTGAAAAGAAATGTCCCTTAAGTTTTCATTAGTTCTTGAAAGGCTTTTTTAGTACAAATATCAAGCTCAACGAAGCTGCTGCAGCTGCTGACTCTCTCTTCTGAGATCCTACACTTCCTTCATTAGGTCTGCTTGTTTTGACATAATTGACTGCAAAGGTGGACATTTCTGTCTGCAATGGAAGAAAACCAAATGTATTTCTTGTGTTATAAATTAAGAGCAATTGCTTTAGAACAAAACAAATAATATTTTTCTGTGAAGACCTGTATGTGATGTCGGAGTAGCATTTCTAGATGTGAGATCTGCATATCTTCACAAATAGCTTTCTAAATTTAATATGACTCCCAATTTAAATAATTCATAAATAAGAGGTTTGGCATTCAAATCTTTTGCAGAATTGCATCTAATAGGCATTCTCTTGAGATCATTGGTTAAAAAATATTTTAGCCAGGATCCATAGTAGTTAAATTCTATGTTGAATGGCAGCAAATGACCAAAAAAAAAAAATCAAATAGAAAACAAGATTTTTGGCGCAAATTTGGTGCAAATGGAAAATAATGCTGTAGGAAAATAACCTGAATTTAAAAAATTGAAAGTAAACCATGTCCAATCAGATATCCGTATGGATGCAAATCAGAACTGAGTCAAACTTAACATAACAGCATTCTCATTTCAGAAAGAGGATACAAAAAAATACACCCTTTGTCATTTACTTTTCATCACGTACACTATCATAGATGAACGATAAAGGGTCATCTTAACCAAATTTTCTGAAAAACTGCAATACATCTATAAGCTTGCACAGTAGGAAATCTAAAAGCATCTTTTCAAGACACCCTAGTATACAAAGGGAAATTAAACGTTTCTAGCACAAACAAAAAAATCCTAGATTTGTTGGATGCAGCACCAAGATTTTACCTAAATTAGTACAAAGATAAAATAAAATAAGCTTCCAAACAGAGCACAAAAAGGTGGAAGCATTCTGACATCTCTATCAGAAACATCTAGAACTTAAAGTTTGAATCGGATTGGTTTTCTCCTATGAGGGATTTTTGGTATTCAACATAAATTGCAATTCCATCGAAATATATCCATTTTCACGATTAAGAGGAAGAATAACCCGCATTCCAGATTCACTTTGATTACTCAAACACATTCGAATGAAAGCAAACAAACAGGAAGACGCGTATCAACTTACCGATACTCTAAAAAGACGAATCGAACTTTTAATTTATTCCCTCAAAAACGCGACGCCGTAAGAATGGTCAATGCCTATTTTACCAAGAATAGCTGGGCCGCCGAATCAAGCGCATCCTTCTGCAGAACACTTTGCTTATCCACTGCCATGTACGGATACATGACACAGACTTTAATCTCAAGCAATGAAAGCAGTGGTCGTCGCTGATCCATGGCTATCCATCCGCTTAAGGCGCCTATTATGTTTTTGCAGACCTGGGTAGGGTTCTTTTTCCTACCGCCCTGATACTAATTTGCCGATAAATCTGCCGTGTTTATTTTCAGAAACCTATGGATAAGATTACTTTGTAAAAATTACAAATGAGATTAAGGTCGATCACCTTCAAGGCCTTCAAATTTTCTAAATCAGAAGAAACGTTAACATTCAATTGATTGTGTCCAAGATGTAGATTTGCTAAAAGAAGAGAGATTCGAGAGAGAAGAGGGGATGATTTCTGTTAGTTGATTATTATGAGCATGTAACAAAACGACAGAAGAAAACTACCCACACAGGATGGTAAGCTTCCATTCAGCTAGTTGGCAGAAAAACAAACCACACTGAGACTACTTAGCATACGAATAGTACCTAAGGTGATTTCACTTTACAAATTATATCCGTGTAAACCAAGAACAGCAAGAGAAGACATGCTTGCAAATGACCATGAAATTTCTGGCAAACATAGCGAATCGTAGCCAATTAACAGTAACAGTTCTGTGAGCGAAGACAATTTTCCCAAGCAGGGAGAAAGACTACCTGTTAAAGTACTCTTCCTACGTGCTTGGGAAAACTGTCTTTCCAAGAAAAGTGAGTATGCACCAGGTGTTAGATATGACCCCCGCTTCAACCAAGAGAAATCTGAATTGCTCTTCTTCTCTTTAAGATATCAGGCTCCCTCCTCTTTCATAAGGCTTTTCAGATTTTATTTTATTCTGATTTTATTTTAGATTTCTAGGGTTTCGATCCATTTGCTTTTACATGTTTATCATATTTGATTAGGGTTTGTACACGTGTACCATATTTTGATTAGGGTTTATTCTTACATGGATATAATTCAAATAATAAATTCAAATATATTTGTGGGTTGTTTGAGAGATTCAGTTGTTCAATGTATTAATAATATTTAGATAACTGATTTTTTTTGTTGCAAATTGATGAATTGATAGAATATGTTTTCTTGTTACTGTGTTTAAAATTTAAAATTTTGATTCATGAAATCTAGTTCAAATATTTTTCAATTCCAATAGAAAATGTGAAAATCAAGTTGTTGAAAGAAGCAAAGATTGTACTGCGAAGGTATATCTTAATTGATGAGATTAAAAAACTAATTGACCAATTGTAAAATACATTTACTTGACAAGAAGACATATCTAGAGTTTAACACCTAGAGTTAAATAGCTAGTGTATATTGGTCATCCAACCGGTATTTTATGCCCCAAAGTGGAGGCAACTATTGGATCAATCGGAAAAAAATCAACTCATTTTTTTCATGTATGAAGCAATTTAACATCCAACTAGACAATACATTTGCACTAGACGATACATTGACAAATGTAAGTTTCTCATTAAGGCCATGCTCAGGCCTTTTGGAGTGGCAATTAAATCCCAAATAAAAGGACCAATGTTCTAGAATTGGTTAATAAAACGACAAGGAATTTTGAACTTAGCAGAAATACGATGTGAGCATATGCTCTTTGTATAGATTGGCACCATCTCATCAGAATTGTAAGGAGAGTAGATAATACATGATATCTTGAAACAAGCACATTCAAAATGCACTATAATCATAAATGATCCTATTTGTTGTGTACTCTTCTTTCTATGGTGGAATGAAAGTCTAAACATGACTTACTAGGTTCTTAAAATATTAGTTAGGATAAGTGGTTAATGGTTTATTGTGATGCTAAAGGCCTAGTTGTCTTGACTATTGCTTTAGGATAGATTATTCCTGACAATTAATAGATTTAAAATCGGAAAGTATGAATCCTTTTAATTTACTGAAAGCTTTGTATTACGGTAGTTGTCAAGTTAGTCATTATAGCTTTGGATGTAATCACTGTGTTTTCCTTATAACATGTGTATGTTTTTGAGATAAATTAAATCGTGTTTATTGAGTTTTCAAACAATGTATTGTAGGTTTACTTAGAGTTGCAGAATGTGCCTTTGTACGAATCTTTTCTTTGTTTTATACACAATGCATATACATATTAGAATATCATTATCCTTATTATTTGAATTTATTATCATCCAATTTTTTTTGAGTATAATTATTGTGTTTGTGCATAGTTTTAGCATGTTAGTGAAGTACTTACTTCACCTTAGATATATTATATCATGTGTGATATTGAACCTATTAAATAAGTTTACTTAAGATATTAGGAAAAAACAATTTTCTTTATCTAAATAATTAATAATGACATGTATTCAGATAATCCCATCACAAGCCTTGAGAATATGGAGTCAAAGACTAATGTTATGCTTGCACTGGTTCTTTAACAGCTTCTGGATCCATAGCTTTAGAATTGTTCTTGGTACCCATATCTATGCTTCCAAAATGTGGAGATACTCGATGTACCACACTACCCTGTTTTACAACTACCTTTGATTACCTGGGAAAAACCATAGTCCCTCCATCCCCTAGAAATTATGCTCTTTCCCCTATTTCAGGCCATCATTGAGAGTAGACGCACTAGAGAACTAGTCGGGCAAGAGCAACTGAAGTAAACACAGGTGTATGGATGCATAAGGGATGAAGAACACCATATTTGTTATAAAATGTCCTATGATGGCTACTTTTGATCATTTCCTCACCAATAGTATTCACTCTCCTAGGACCCCTTTTACAAATCCAAGCACAGCTAGGTCTTGGCAAGAAAAGATACACTGCAATTAAGGATTTAGTATTTGTCTCATTTGCCACCATAACACAACCTCGTTGCTCCTTAAATGCTCTGCCATCTCTCCCACAAAATACTAAGGGCCTCATTACTAGACCTTCACCACCTCAAAGTGCATACAATCCTCTTCCACATATCTATGGAACATTTCTTAATTATAAATACCATCCTTCTCCCTCTGCAAGCACCTTACAAATAATAGCATTCCAACATAACCTTCAATAATCAAACTTACATCATTAATGTATCTTTCCCTCCTACAAAACATTCACTATATTACCCATCAATCTCCATACACGCCTTCATAAATGCTATGATACCCTTTGAGGGTTAAGCTATAAATAAAATTGAAAATTGTGAGGGGGTTTGAAAATAATAATTTATCCATATTAGGCTACGCACTTGAGCTATGGCTGTAGGCAATTAGTTGTAGAAAGATCTTATCGAATTCCTTCACTCACAAAATGATCAGCAACAATATTTAAATTACATTTGCAACGAACAAATGTAATTGTCTAAATTTTTTGCTTCATTCCTAATGCATCTTCGACATATCTGTTCATTTTCTAACTCAAGCTACTTCATTTTTTCATAGAATCAATCACTATTAGCAAGTCTCTTCCTACTATTAGATTAGATTACTTCTGCTCAATCCCAACCATTAAGCATGTAAGTATTGTTTCTCAATCTACCTGATTATTTGCGTGTACACCCAAGAAGAGACCACTGTAAATCAGCTCTTCCTATTAGTCTTGCAACCTATTTTGGAATCAATAGACCAACCTGATGAATTAATTCCGAATCACACAATATTCGTTGACCAGACTCTTTAAATTAATAAGCAAAAAGTTGTGAATGTCACAAATCAGTTACCATCCAGAGACTGTCATGGATATGTTCATAGATTCTAATAGCAGTAACTATGACGGTGGAAGCTCTGCTATACTATGAAAAATTATATCAATTATGTGGAACAGTCTGACGCTCTATTCACACGTAACTGCAATCATTAAAAATTATATGTTATGGTATTTAAATTAGTTAGAGATTTAATAGTCTAATGCGAGGTTATTAAAATTTGATCTGGCATGCAGAAGTATCTCATTATCGACTACCTGAATCATTACGATGCATAAATAAATCCTAAGACATCTTATAGAAAGAATCATCTAATGCATATTTATTTAAATGGAAAACACTTATCCATATGCTAATGGTTGGCCTGTATAAGGCAGATCTCAAGGACCTTTTTCAAACTGTATTTACTTTCCTTTAGATATGTCCTCTAAAGCAAATTATGAAGGATAAACCAAACATATGAACAAAGCAATCCAATTGATCAAGATTTCTTGTAATGGAAAATATTTAACCACATGCCAATTGTTGACCTTCATACGGTAGATCCCAAACAAGTTTTTCAAACTATATTTCTCTACGTTTACATATGTCCTGTAGAGAAAATTTCGAAGGATAAACTAAAAACATGAACAAAGCAATCTAATTGATCGAGATTTCTTACATTTCTATAAATTTAGTCTTATAGTAAACTATGGGAACAACATATTTTAAATTATAACACAGATTTCATATCCAAAGTAAATGAGTGAGCAAGTTGGGGAGTGATATAGAGCTACTCCATAGGAACTGCACTTGAATATGAGGAGGAAACTTGAGACGTAGTACCGAGAGCGCCTAGTACTAATACGGAGGTTGAAGATGCTGTCAAATGAGAAAAGGTCAAAGCAAGATATGGGAATGCTTCAAAAGAAACATGATCCCTGAATTCGCTTGCTTTATTCCGTTGGCTCTACATTTTTGAGACCCCAGTCGCTCCATCATCCTCTTCTCTCAACCGCTTTCATTTCCTGCATTATGCACTGTCGACTGCCCTCGTTACTTTTGCGTTGGAGCCAGTTTTGGCCAGATAATGCTCAATACCCATAGATATTATGCTCTCTCGATAGGAAGGCAAATTATATGAAAGCAACGTTTGTGGAGTGGGCGAGTTTCTTCCACCAACCATATCAACAAGGAATATGAATTTGGTGATTGCAATTATTCAATTAAACACTAGTTAGATATAATGGAGGAATAGTTAGATACTATTGAAGAATAGTGTTTGTATATCATTGGAAAAAAAAAACAAACATTATTCAAAATGCTTACATCATTGTAATATTACTGTATACAACCATTAACCAATAGAATTGAAGGAAAATGATTTTGTAGTATTAACAAAAATATGAAATAAATATATACATTAGAAAATATAGTCAACAAAATTTAATTCTTGCATTCAATTGGTTCATTCTTGTCAAATTATTGAAACTAGATGAAACATAAGTATACCTGCCTATGGAGGAACTAATAAATAATGTATTTTGATAATCTGTTATTTTTCCACATGTGTAGAATAGAGAGTTTGATTTTTGGTGAAAAACCTACATTCACAAGAAATAAAAAATAAATATAATAATTAAATTAAATTTATTTAAAATTATACTTTTTGGGAAGCTTATAATAAGGACTACATACTTACAAAAAATAAATTTTAAATGAATTCATTTGATCCCCCAAAAGGTAAATCAAAAGTCATTTTTTATTAGCATTTTGATAGGTGTAAAGGAGACTCTGTTATAAGTATGGTTTAAAACTAGCGAGGTTCTATCCAAGGGGTTTGATTTAAGGTAGTTTGATCAAACTCTCCTCAATTGGAATGCTTTAAATGGAACTTTTTAAGGCTTAAATCATTATATTTTCTAAAAATATGTGATTTCAACAAAAATCAGATCCTCCTAGAAATTGTAAACCAGCTTTGTGGGATCACCTAGGGAATAAAATGTGTGAGAGAGCCAAGTGTCCAAAATTTGTTTTGAAATTGGATGAGGATAATTGCAATTTAAATATTAGACATATTTAAATTCATGTGACACTTGATGATGTGGCAAGAGGAAAAGTTGTAGACATGTGTCTAAATTCAAATTGGGAATTTAAATTTAGTGAGAAGATTATTAACGAAATAAAACAAACTATTGACATTTGTTTATTTAATTAAAAATAGAAGAATGTGATTTAAGATGGTAGAATTAGAAAAGTGTGAACTATATAAATAAATTTAAAATTTATTTATAAGTAGAGGAATTACAAGGGTCATTAATTAAATAATTTGTATTTAATGAATTTATTATCTTAACCAATTTTAGGTGTATATAGAGAGCATATCTAATTTGCAAAAGAGGTTGGATGTAGTCATTGACTTTGACTATATGCTTCCCATTCAATTCCAATGAAGATCATAACATCTGGTAGAGTAGAGAATGCACTTATCAAAACACAGTTTTGCATTTGATATAAGCATTGGTTGTCACCACAATCAATACTTTTTCCTTATTATTAAACACCACACACATGTTTGAAATGCTACTTTCTAGAAGCAATTGATTCACCAACCCTAATAACAAATCAAGATGCAGAGTCATTTCCAATAATAGAGTAAGTTTGGAACCATTGACCATTTTACAAAATTGATACATGTGTTATTGATTAAAGTATGAGACTTGATAATAGCTCATTAGAATCCTCATGGTTTGTAATAACTATGGGGATAATACCATATCTACTCTTGAGACTATATCACACATGCTCCTACAATAGCATCACACACTTTGGAGAGGAAAACACTTTTGTAATGAACATGTCTCAATAGATTAGCATGTAATTTTGACCAAATTTTCAATAGGGTCTAATAAGTTTGGGAAGATCATAATGTCTAACTCACCAATATCCTTTCAACATCATCCAAAGTGTGATTCTATAGCCTTTAGACAAATTGTCATTGCAAGAATCAAGTTGGCATCCACGAGGCTTGTGACATGCCAAATCACATGCCAGCTCATTATGGATACATTTTCAATGGGTTAAACACTCACAACTACTAGAAGGTGATAAACCAATTAAGAAAAAAAAATCACTCCTCAATGAGATGGTTAAAATTTCTAGTACAACTTTTGAACTCTATGACATGAATCTTTGTAAAAAATAGACATACAAACAAAAGAAATAATGGATGAAAGGTTTAACATTGTCAAAAAGTGAAAAAAATTACATCGTTGGATAGCTAAGAGAGAACCTAACATTACCCATGTTTTCGATTTTGTCGATATTGAACTAGATGCAATCTTGATGGTGAGCACGAACCCGATTATGTGAAAAATTGTAGAATTTGCAAAAACACGTCTCTAGCCTTGTTGGGAATGCCCTCCAAGCCTTTGGGTTGGTATTCCAAGGCAAGTACTTTCACTTTTTTCTTTGTTTTTAACGCGAAATAACGTGTGCGCGTTATAACGCGCTCACGTTATAACGTGAGCGCGTTTTAAAAAAAAAAATCAAAAGTGGCCAGAAAATTGGTATCCAACTTCATGCACCTGCCCAGAGGTTTATTTTATTTGGGTTCACTCTTTAGATGTTGTAAGATTTTTATTACAATATTGTATTGAATAAGGCTTTTGGCTTGTTTCCTTTGTTTTTATTTGTGTGAATGTAAACTAGTGATTTGTGAGATTTTGTTTGATGATTTTAAATTTTTTAAAAAAAATTGAAATTAAATTGTAATTTTTTTTTTGTCTCCTTTGATAACTAGTTTTTAATAGTAAACAACATTTTTAAAAAGTGGTGTGTACTTCGGCTTGCATAACTTTTTTTCTATAAAGGATAAAATTCTGATTCTTTTGAATTTAGGTTCTAGTAACACAAGCATCTAGTGCTTTTATTTTGTTTCATAGCATTTTGTTGAATATTTTTCTTTTAATTAAGTTTTGAAGTCAAAACATTTATAATTTAGACATAGGTGCACTTCGCCTCGTATAACTTTTTTGGTATGTATTGAAATTCAATTTTTCTTTTTTTGTTGGAACGAGGACATCAATACCTAGTTCGTATATATTTTTCAAAAAAAATTCCTCAAATTTACTATATTTCCACAATAATTTTTCATTGAACTTGATGTTCGGTGAAAAACCTATGTACAGTAAAACTAAAAACTAAAATATAAAATAAAAACAAAATATATTAAATTTATAGTTGTTGGAAAGCACGTTTTGATCACTACAATCATCCAGCTTGGTTTATCAAGTTCACTCCATTTGCACCTCCTTCCCAAGTTTCGATAGTCAAAAAAATGCATAAATTTTGAAATGGTGGAGAGGAAGGTGAAAAAAGGGGGTTCATTCGAACCCCCCCTATATGGTGCAAGAGGGGGTTCATTAGAAGGGGGGTGGTTCATTTGAACCCCCTTCATTAGAAGGGATAAACCATTTTAAATTTTTTTATGGGCATTTCTATTTTTTCTTCATTCAAAAAATTGTAACCCACTATTATGGGTTTACCCATTAAGAATAGCTAGATAGTTAAAATAGTCTTCCAAGCATCACCTGAAGCATGAATTGGTTGAGTTGCTCACCCAAGAGCTCCACAACCAACACCAATAGAAAAATGCATTTCAATTTCAACTTATGCAACAAATGACAAACATGTTGCAACTATTGATTAACCAAGTTATTTATCAATTTGTGTCAAATCACAACAGATATGCATGCAACAAAGTATACCATGCAAATTGTAAATTGAAAATAGATGAATTATGCCTACTTCACATGAACCCAACAATCAAGCATTCTCATTGTAAGAAATAAGACATTTACCATTGGATAATTAATGTATTATCATCCCTAATTTGCTGGAAGTGTTAGTGAAATTGATTTTGGATGTTTTCCTACTAGTTCTTCCTCTCTTTCTAATGCTAATTGAAGGCTATGGTCAATTGATAACATTCATAGTTCTAAAACTTTGTGAATTCTCACTAGACACATGAGAGCTCATTAGATTTTTCATTGAACAATGTCAAGTGATTGAAAGGATTTATCAACAATTGTTTAAAAACAATCAAATTATGAAAAGAAAAAAATAAAAAATCATTTTGGGCTATGTTTGATAGAGAAGTAGAGATTGTTTTCCCTCTATTTAATTTGAAATAAGAAAAAAACAACATTTTTCCTATTTTCATCAATTTTTAAGCAGTTTTTAGTTTCCCAAGTGATTGAATTTCAGTTATTCTTTTGCTTTTTATCAGACATATATTACTTGTTGATGTAATCCTAGACTACATATTGTACTTTTCACTTTGGAAACTTGTTCTTTTGAATGCAATTTCAATAGAAGCAAGAAAAGAAGTGACTACAGTTTAATCTTCTGAAATGAGTAAATACAATATCTTGCAGCATCAACCTATTGCTTAAATAGATTTTTAAATATAAGAATATTAGAATCTTGTTGAGTCATTAAGTAGCAATTTGTGAACCATATCATCTAATAGTTCATTTTTCTTTTTTTTTTAAATAATGAAGGTGTAAACATCCAAATTTGACCACTCCCACATGGTCAAACCCGTTTCCCTTATCCGTCTACTTCATCAATGTTAATTAAATGATTTATTTAATTAATATCTTAAGGTTCCTAAAGTATTTAATTTAACAATTAAATACTTTATTTTCTCTCTCTAAATTAAATAAACATATCAATTTATTTAATTTAGTCATTTGACCTTTTTGAATTAAAATAATTTTAAATTCTTTTTTTTCTCTCTCCTTGTCACATCCTCCATAACCCTTTTCTAATCAGGATTAATTTAATTAATCTATGATTAGGATGTGCACACCTTAATCAGGATTAATGTCACATCCTCCAACTTTTTCCACTTGCTTGTAATATGTCATTAATCTTCTTAATCACTCATTTGCACAACCTTAATCTAATCCCCTTGCTACATTTAGCATACCTTTTTGGTCAACCTTCATCACTTTCTCCATTTGGCCATGACCTCTTCCCCATGTGAATTTAAATTCACTTTTATTCTTCCAAGGATTCTCCTCTTCCCCATGTGATCATTTAAAAGTCACATTAGTCACATAGGGTCAAGAACCTTCCATTATAAGGACCATGCCTTATCCACAAGGTACTTTTTAGCTTTTTTCATAAGGACCCTATCTTATCCACAAGGTGTTTCTCATATAAATTTAAAATTTATATCTATTCTCCCAACCACCTTATCCTTTCTAATCATGTGAATTTAAAATTCACATTTATTTCTCCAACCAATTCTCTCTTCCCCATTGAGATTTTTGAGGAATACTAAAATTCTTCATATGTCACTTTCCTCCCACATGGGGACAAGAAGTTCCTTTTTGAGGAAATCTTCTCACCTTCCAAGGTACTTGCAAGTACCTCCACCTCATTTGTACCCTCTCCACCTCACCATGTTCTTTTGCCATCTCATTTTCATATGGCAAGATGTGAGGGCTCTTCCTTTACTCACCATAGCCCTCCATCTTGGCCATGTTGGCTCAATCTTGACTATTGAATTCTCTAGAGAATTATCCCCTAAATATAAAGGAATTTCATTCATTCTCATTCATTAGGTATTTTTACACTTGCATTCTAGTATTCAAGCACTTCATACTTTCAAACCTCCATTGTTGCATACATTCTAGCTTCAATCTCTTGCACTTGCACTCACCCATTCAACTACCCACATAGCTTATTGCATCCTCTATCTCATTTAGAGCATTTTGAATCCATTTTCATCACACCTTGCCATCAAAGGAGCACACAAAACATCAAAGATCCAAGGGCCAACCAAGAAGTAGCTTGAACAAGGTAAAAATTAGCTTTCTTATCTTTATGTTGTTTGAGCTTAACTTAGGCTAATCATTGAGGTGTTAAGTGTTTCCCTTTATTTACATTTTGTTTTGCATGATTTGGAATAGGTATAAACACTTGATCACAAAAGGAATAATAATTAGATGTATATTGATACTTTGCACAATTTTGTAATAAGTTTTGACTATTTATGTTAATGATTGACAGTTATAAATGTCAAGTGTTTATAATTAGAGGAAGACTTTCTTTTTATGTACCTATTATTTATTTTTTCCCTAATTTATTCATAATCGTTATTGTTTCAAGGTGTGTTATTATTTGTATTGTCAAAAATCACCTACTTTGCAATTTCTATTTTATGTCATGACATTAAATGTGATAAAATGTATTGGGCAAAAAACTAACATTAAATGTAGAATCACTTCCTCAATCTTCAGTGCAAATATTACAACAGTGTTAACTATAACATTAACCAAAAAATTGACAAATTTCAAGATTATTATAAAGTTATTATATCATCAACATTGTTGCTAAAACTTAGCAGACACAATAAATTAAAATAGGACTATTCTTGAACATTTTGGGAGGAACTTCACTCTCTACAGCTCTTGTTGTGGATCTTTCTATTATTTTTAGGTGATTTATATGTATTCCTATTACATTGCGATACATTTATAATTTTTAATATTACCAATGAAAATATATTAATATGGATATTTTAAATAATTTATTAAAAGATGACATGAGATATAATTTTGAAGCATAGAAATTAAGTTTATTTAAAAGAATCATATCAATTTTGAAATATTTATATATACTTATTTTTTATTTTAAGTTATTAATAATATTTTTTCAAAAGTAAAATTAAAAGTTAATATAAAATTCAAATAATTTTTTAAATAAAAATGAAATAAAATAATTTTTAACTAAATATTTAAATTTATATGTTTATGTGTAGTAAATTAAAATAGTTCTACTTATAGATATATTTAAGACATCTATATAGTTTTATTATGTAACTATTTTATTTATTATGTATTTTAAAACTTTGGCATTTTTATTTTACTATAGAGTTATTTTAGTTGATGTATATTTTATCTATTTAGAATTAGCATATTTATATTAAAAAATAATAGTTTATGTCTTTTGACATAATTATTTATGGAGATGTTATTAGTCCATTTCTTAGCAAAGTAACTACAATGATCAATACAATTAATTAATTGTGATAGGATTTAGTGTTATATTTATGGCAGTTTCAAATATAATGTTGTTGTCTCCAAACATCTTGGAATGAGGTACATAGATGTCCATGAAGGTTTGGTAGGTATTATTTGATCATTATTATTCACTAGGATACTTGGAATATTGTTTTAATGACATTGAATATGAAGGTTATAGAAAAATGTCAACATGGGAATTATAGTAATCATGCATCAATGCATGTGTCCACTCTCTTATAGAGTGCTTGGGAGTAACATGGGATGAGTGGAGCATCTTGTAATAATTGGTGGGTTATCGTGAAGTGTTAGTCTTTTATCTACTAGGAATTAGGAGTCAAAGATGTATTATTTGGTTGATATCTATTTAAATGCTTGATTAGTTGTATAATAGGCAAGGGTTTTTGCTTGTGGACTATGGTTTTGGTGGCCGATAGTTTTGAAAACCACTTGTAGTTCCATGTTTCTCTTTGTGTTGTAAATTGAAGGTATGAGATAGAGGTTTCATTATGCTACATAGATGAAATATTGTTATGGTGTCAAAATGAAGAAGATTGAGTGGATTGTATTGTACTCTTATTTAGAAGATTAATTTTCCATATGTTTTTGGTGGAGTTTTTCTCAAAAGAGTTTATTCAAGTATATAGTGTTATTTGATATTGCTAATTTTAATTTGTTGATATATGTTTTTGATAATATAAGTTGCATTTACAGGGTGCAATACCCTTAACACAAGGAGCCCATAGGGTCAAAGTTAGATCAAAAAACAAAAAAACCAATTACAGCTTAAAGTCCAAACATAGAGACAACAGAGAGACAACAAATAAACAACCCATCCAAAAAATAGACAAAACCCCCCCCATCACCTAGCAATACCCTCCCACTCCTCCATGAGGAGTTTCAACACATCATCCCCAACCCAACTATTGTTGGGTTCAGCCTCAACAGTCTTCTTGTTAACCTCTTCTTTCAACACCACCGACAGAACTATCATTTTGACACCTTATGTTATTGTTCATTATTATGATGTTGGACATTTGATTTCAGTAGAGTATGGTTTGATGATGATTTGCATGCATAAAATTTTTATTATGCTTATGATGATACTACTATGATTGATGGTTAATTAGGTGTTGTGCTTCCTATGTGATTAAGATGAGTTATTTAATTAATGATTTGATTCCTAAGATGAATTATGTTATGTGATGATTATTAATTGTCAAATGTTGAATTGATGAATGTCTTTATATACATGTCATGATAATTGTGTTTGAATGGAATCAAAATATTATCAAATGCTTATATGATGTTTCATTGAGCTTTGTGGTGAATTTGAATATTGGTCAAATGTTTGAGAGTGAATGCATTTTAATTTATGTTGCTTTGGCTATTATTATTGTTATTCTATATTAACGTGTGCAATCAAGTGCAGGTAATTTCCATGGCCTGTGGAAATTTGGAGGTCTTATGGAAACCCTAATGTGATTTATCCAATGATACTTGACATTCTCTATTTGTTTTAAATGTTAAAATTAAAATATTGGGTGATGTTTATTATGTTTGAAGTGTATTAAGGTTTATTAGGTTGGGATTGTTGGATGAATTGTCATCCTAATTGTTAAATTTTTGATCCATTTTTTGTTGGGATCTAAAATGGTCATAACATGTCATTTTTTACTTCTCTTTTTTATGTTTTTATTGTTCTAAGATATGTTACAATGGGTTATGTGCATTTTGGACTATTTATCTTAAGTTTTAGCTAAGTTATAATACCTTCCAAATGCCTTTGAAAAGATGTGACGAAATTTGGATATGGGAAGTGGAATAGGTGATGTGTCACCATCTTATTTAATCCTCTAAGTTTTTGCTTGGGTTGTTTGGATTTAGTTAGCTCCCCATGACTCACCCATAAGTGAGGAAGCTTGGAAGCTTCTCATGATGAAGAATCTCCAAGCCCCATAACTCACACATATGGAAGCTCCTCGTGAGTAAGAGTGTTCAAGGAGTTGGCTCACACATATGTGAACAAGGGGATAGGGATACTCTTCAAGATTGAATGAGAAGGTCACAAGTGCCACCTCCACATTTAAGGATTCTAATTTTTTTATTCATACTTATCCACCCCATGAGGATGAGGAAAGGGCTTTTAGTTCATTTTGGTTTTTGCTTGTGCATTTGAGAGAGATAGAGAGGGTTTTGGATAGCTTGGATTGAGGGAAGGAGTCCTTGAGTGGAGTCTTCTTGGTGATCTTCAAACGTTCATCAATATCTTTGGAAGCTTTGAGAGGTAGGTTTCTACACTTTTTTTATGTAGTTTTATTTGAATGTTTGAGTAGATGAATGTTAATATGAGTTGTATGCAAATGTCTGTGAATTTAATTTTCCATTTTATTTGTTTTAAGTTTGTTGGAATAGGTTGTGATGGGATAGGCTCTTCCTCTTGATGAGAGCATCCCAAGTGAGGGATAGAGATAAGATGGACCCTCCATGGGTAAAGCTTGGGTATGAGTTCCTTTATTATTTTAGTGTTTTTGGATGAGTAAAGGATGTAGTTGTATATTGTTGTGAAAATGAGTAGGGAGAAATAGTGGCATATCTTAGAGAATGAATATATAGGAGTTGGAAAATATTGTATATATTTATATTTTTCCCCATTGTTGGAGTGTTGCCCCCTAATATCCCCCTAATTTGAATCTTGAGAAAGATTCTTGTGTTGTGTATTTCCTTGGTATTGTGAGTCATTTTGTGAATCTTGAATTTGAATTAGTTTGTTTGCTTATACGCTTCCCTTGTGTGTGGGTGTACCCTTTTTTTTCTTAGAAGGTCCCCTAACTCGAGGGTGGATTGTGAGCAACCTTATGATTGGGTGGTGATGTTCTCATTGATATATAGAATATTTGTGTTATTTTGTGCAAGTTGGAGGATTCACTTGGAGTACACCTTGTCATTGAGATGACATTCTTCATCTTATAATTGTATTTATGTGCAAAGAGTAATTCTATGGAAAATACCGTTAAAGGGTTTATTGTACAATAATAATTTCAAATTTGTAAATGTAATTGTTGTAATGTATGAAACTTTGTGTATTCTATCAAATGTATATTGGTTTAAGAAAAGGTTGTAGTAATTGTTGTTAAAATGAATAAGTAATGTGATTTGTCTTATAGTTTTTCTTGAGATTTTCCTCACAAATGAATGTAGTTGAAAAATAAAGGAAAGAAATGTATATAGATTCCTTCTTATTTTTAGAAAATTGTAATGTAAAAAAAATGAAAGTCATATTGTAAGAAAATGTCTATGACCTTAGAGTAATTTTCATTCACTTTTTATGTTATGTTGCATTTTACATATTAATATTCTTTCAAATTAGTGTATAATTATCTTAGTGTCATTCTATTCCCTACCTTATGTTGTTCAAAGAATTAATGGAAAAAAATTTACATTCTAGAAATCATAATTCATGCTAAATAATTCTTCCTTTGTTATATATATATCCACTCCTATTTATGTTAAATAAAAATAAAATACATGTTTATAACAATTATTCATATAAAGAATGGTTACATATTTAAAATGATTTCCTCATTATTCTATTTATTTAAAATATATATAAGGAAACCTTGCTTCGGCCTAGGGCCAAGTTGCAGCCATAAGGCTCGTGGCAAGAGGTTCCCTAACCCCATAATGGGCCAGAAGAGGTTGGCCCCTGTGGAAGGGGGTTGTAACCCTCTCCCATCCCCCTATACTCATTTTCCTATGTTAAATCAGTGAAACAAAAAAGACATATGACATGTTCTATGTAGTGATGTGTTCTTATAGGGGAGAAAACCCAGTATCCACCAGGGCTAACTTCGTGCAACCGTAGAATTCAAACCGTACGTTGAATCAAAAAAAAAAATTATGGATTTTTTTCGCTCACGAGTTAAGTGCTTATAACTAAGGTGGCTTGTGGGAAATTCGGTTGAATGTGAGAGTGTTCAATATGCACGTAGGGGTCAAAAAGTCACCTTTTAGAGGTGTCGCCCGGTCATTGCCACCTAATGTCCCAGTATCGGCCCGCTATAATTTCAATCAATTATAATTGTTTTATCATTCAAATCCACTCAAAATTCAATGGTTCTCATTCACTTGAGCACTTAATGAGCAGCCATTGGTGTTTTTGTAATTATTTATTCAATAAAATAAAAAAATTTAATGAATCAAAGTGAATTTTTCTTTGGGGGGTTAAGTGAGCATGAAGCTGGCAGTAATTCAATGGGTGGCAGTAACTAGGACTTCTCCCCTAGTGACTTTGGGCTTCAAATTTTGGATTTGACCACAATATTTATTAATTGGGGCTATAAAATAACTCTTCGCCTAGCACACAATCTTAATAAATAAACACTTTTCATAAATTTATGTTTGTATTATTTTTTAAGTTCGGCCTTGGTCTTAATTCAACCTACATGTCAATGGTATAAAAAATGTCAAAATGAAATGAACAAGTTTTTACATACGTATGTATTTCTTTATTGCTTCTTCAGTTCTCTAACCTTTAAATCCTACACAACCACCCTCTCAATCAAATTTAATCAAATAATGAGAATAAGAAAACGAAACTCATAAACTAAATAGCTAGTGAACTTGAGAGGGAGAGGCTTTCCTCTCTTTTGCTCAATCTTCTCTTCCAAACTTCTTGAAAGAGGAATGAGAGCTTAGTTGATTAGTTGAAATAATTTAATTAGTGAATAAATTTAATTATTTATTTGATGATTATTTCAATTAAATTTTTTTTATTAAATAGATTTTGAAAATCATCTTTTTTGGAAAAAAAAAAAACAAGGTTTAGTTAAAACCTATTGTAGACACCTAAATTTGGACACTCACATTTGTCCAAATTTATCCCTCTTCGTCTAAACATCCTCTTGTTTGTGTTAATTAGGTAATATCACTATTATCTAATTAATACCCTTAATTCTACCAAATCCCTAAGGTATTTAGTTAATAATTAAATACCTTACCCTATTTAATCCCTCTTTAATCCCCCTTTCATCAAATGAATTAAATAAATATGACATTTATTTAATTCCTCACATATCACATTTTTCTCTTAATCTCAATCAATCTCCTAATCTCATCATTAGGGATGAGCACATGCCTAATCCTTGATTAGGATGTGTCACATCCTCCAACTTTTGCAAGTTGACTTCTAATCTTCCTTAACCACTAATTGTCTTCTAATCACTGATTAATTAAGCCTAATCAGTACCTTGGTCAACTCTCCCCATTCCCCAATGAATTTTTAATTCCTTTTTATTCATCCAAGGCTCCTCTCTTCCCCATGTGAATTTTTAATTCACTTTTATTCCTCCAAGGAATCTTCTCTTCCCCATACAAGTTCTAAAATCTTTGACGTGTCACATCACTCACATGTGCCAAAGTCTTCTAGAATCTTTGACTTATCACATCAGTCACATGTGGGTAAGTACTTACCTTTTTAAGGACCTTGTTTTATCCAAGGTACTTTCCACCTCTCTTTTTGGAACCTTGTCTTATCCACAAGATTCCCCAATCATGTGAATTTTAAATTCACTTTTTATTCACCCAAGATTCTCCTCTTCTCCATGTGATCATTGAGAGGTCACATTATCCCTTTTCCAAGGTACTTGCAAGTACCTCCACATCATTTGTACCCTCTCCACCTCATGTGTCTTTGTGACACATCATCTTCCACATGGCAAGATGTGAGGGCTTGTGAGTCCTCAACTCACTACAGCCCTTCATCTTTCCCATGGTGGCAAGATCTCAACCGTCCATCCTTTTTAGGGTTTCCTTCCATAAAATGAAAGAGTTTTCTTTCATTTTTTCATTATGCATTCAACACAATTTCATTGAATCACAACATTCAACCAATTTTCAAGCAAAAGTACTTAACTCTCTTCCATTCAAGCTATCATCCTCCATTGTTGCTCACATTCAAGCTTCATCCTTTGCACTTGCATCCATCCATTCAACTACCCACTTTGCTCATTTGAATCCTCATCTTGCATACATCGTTTTGAATCCATTTTAGCGTCTTTCCATTAAAGGGAGCACACATTAATCAACAATCTAGGGCCAACCAAAGGATCAATCCAAGACAAGGTATAATCAGCTTCTCTTTTATCTTTCTTTGTGTTGGATTCAACTAGGCTTATCGTGAGGTGTCAGTGTTCTTTTCTTTTCTTTTTGCATCTTGTTTTGCATCACTTAGAGTATGTCAAGATCACTGGTTCACATTTTTGGCATGCCTAGTGGGACCCACAAACGGGTCCCTATCTTTTACGTTTGTTGTTTCTTTTTGTAGGTTCAGGTGCAGAGGGGCATACTTGCCCTTGCAGAGGGGAGTACCTGTCTAGGAGGGGTGAACATGCCCTTGCAGAGGGGCGTACCTACCCAGGAAAGGTGGACCTACCCCTGTAGAGGGGCGTACCTGCCCCAAACAGAGCTTTCTATAAGGTAAAACTATTGTTTTCAGTTCATTTTCAGTCTTTTTCTTCGCTATTTTGCAGAGGGGTGAACTTTCCTTTGCAGAGGGGAAAACTTGCCCCTGCAGAGGGGTGTACCTTCCCTAAACAGATCTTTTTATGAGGTAAAACAATCATTTTCGCTTCATTTATGCTTTCATTTTGCATCGTTTTGAGGTTCTAACATTCTAACATCATCTATTTGTGAGTGTGTCTATCTTATTGCTAACATTTGTGCAGCTTATCTCATCCTTGTTAAAGAATGAAGATCAAAACAACTAACGTTTTTCTTGCAAAACAATTGTTTTATCTAGTTTGTTTATCATTTTCCTTATCATTTTCGTTGATTAATCTAGGCACATAGTTTAATTAGGGGGAGTCAAATCTATTATTTTTTGTGTCTGCAAATCCCTTGTGTCACCTAAGGGGGCACTACTTCGTTCACACTTTCCCCTTGCACTTCGTGTGAGCCTGGGTAGTAGCCGAAAACGATTAGTGTCCTCTTTCTAGTGGGACCTACTTGGGTATTTCATCACCCCAAGGGACAATCCCAACCATGCATACTAGCGGGGTATACAAAGGGGGGAGAGCAAAAGTTATACCTCAATCCAGTCACGTCGTATTTGGTGGAGCGTCGAAGCTAGGGTGATACCTAGCTAGACTTGAAGAGTTGGTCTGAGCCCTTCAGTATCTTGCTGGGGTCCCTGACTCATGCTTGTGACGGGTTGGTGTTCACAGTTGTGCCTCATGTACCAAGAGTATATCAAGGACTCCCTAAACGCCTTGCACATCCTAGATTAAGGACTGTGTCAACCATACCCCTCATCACTAATCTTAGGGTTGTGTTGTTTGTACTGTCTTCTTTGTGCAAAAATAGTGCATTTTTTGTCGTTTGCTCACTATTTACAATATTTTTGGTCCTTTTCCTTAGCCATTTTCATCTTAATTGAGTCTAAGTCAGTTGATAGGGACGACCTTGCCCTCACTCAGGTGTACTTACCCTCAATAAGGGCGAACCTGCCCTCTATCTCAGACATTTTGTAGCCCATTTTTGCAAAAAAAATCAATATATTTACTAAACAAGTGTACTTTCCCTGTAAAGAGGTGTACCTTCCCTCTAACTGGGGCGTACCTTCCCTCCAAACAACCTTTTTCACCTTCTAGACAACCTTTTTCATTGTTCGTTCAGCCATTTCAAACACTCGTTTGCTCGTTCCAAGTACTCGTTTGCACGTTCCGAGCAATCATCCCCCCATTCTAAGCATCTTTTCATCATCTTGACCAATCATCCCCTCATTTAGAGTAGTCACCCCCTCGTTTCGATCACCTGTTTACTTGATCCGAGCATCTGTTTTTGCCTATTTTTCACTAAACGGGTGAACCTGACCTATCCTTGGGCGTACCTGCCTTGTAAAGGGGCATACCTACCCTTAAGTGGGGCGTACCTGCCCCTAAGTGGGTCATACCTACCCTTGAGGTGGGTATACCTACCCTCTAAACGACCTTTTTCATCATTCGTTCAGTCATTTTGGACACCCGTTTGCCCGTTTCGAGCACCCGTTTGCTCATTTTGAGTACTCGTTTGCCCATTCCGAGCATTCGTCTCTCCATGCCAAATATCCATTCCCCATCCCAAGCATTCATCTCCTTGATCCAAACATTCATCCTCTCATTTAGAGCACCCGTTTACTTGAGTCGATCACCCATCTTCCACCAATGGGTGAACTTGACCTAAATGGGGTGTACCTTCCCTGTGAAGGGACATACCTGCCCTCTAAAGGGGGGTACCTTCCCTAATTGGGGAAAACCTACCCCTCAAACAATCATTTTCCCCTTTCGTTCAGTCATTTCTATCACCTGTTCGCTCATTTTGAAGGCTCGTTTCCTCAATTCAATCATCCACCTCCTCATTTCAATTCTTTGTCTCCTCATTCTAAGCATCCATTCCCCATCTTGAACATTCGTCTCCTCATTCCAAGTATTCATTCCCTTGATCCAAACAGTCGTCTCCTTGATTCGAGCACCCATCTACCTGTTTCGAGCATTTGTTTGCCACCTATATTTCACTGAATATCCTTGGGAGTACTTGCCCTTAAGTGGGGTGTACCTTCCCCTAAGTGGGGTGCACCTTCCCTTGAGTTGGGTGTACCTTCCCTAACTGGGGTGAACCTACCCCTCAAACAATTGATTTTACCCTTCGTTTAGTCGTTTTAAGCACCGTTCTTCGCGTTTCGAGCACCCTTCGCCTCATTTCAAGCCATCATTTCCTCATTACGAGTAAATTGTCATCCATTTTGAGAGTCAATCTCCCCATCCGAACAGTCGTCCATCCATTCTGAGCAGTCGTTTACTCATTATGAGTAGTCGTTCATCCCTCTCGATCCTCCATTTACTCGTTTCGAGTAATCCCTCATCCCTTCTGACTTTTCGCCTTCTCGTCCTGAGAGTCGTTCATCCATTTTGAGCAGTCGTTTACTTGTTCCAAGTAGTCGTTCATCCCTCTCGATGCTCCGTTTACTCATTCTAAGTAATCGTTCACCCATTCTGAACCTCCATCTCCTCGTTTCGAAAGTCGTTCGTCCATTCTGAGCTATTGTTTACCCATTCTGAATATTTGTTCATCCATTCAGAGCATGTCTCCTCATTCTGAGATTTTCTCTTTTCGAGTATTCATTCATCCACTCCGAGTATCCGTCTCCCCATTCCGTGAGTTCGTCCACCCATCCCTAGAACCTATTTCCTTGTTCCAAGGGTCTGAAAGCAATTGGGCAAACCTACCCTTGTCCTTGGGTGAACCTGCCCTCAAAGGGGCATACCTTCCCTTCTTGAGGGGCATACCTTCCCTCTAGAGGAGCATACCTTCCCTCTAGAGAGGCGTACTTGCCCTCCTGAGGGGCGTACCTTCCCTCCAGAGGGGCGTACCTGCCCCTCAAACAACTAATTTCACCTTCATTCGTCTTCCTGCCATTGTCGTTTCTGTTCATCAACATTTTCCGTAAGTCATTGTTTCATCGACCAAACCACATAGGTGCTTCTTAGAACATCATTAGAGTCCATATTTATCATCAAATCATCCATCCCAATCATCTAGACTTCATTTTAGGGGTTTTAATTTTTATGTAGAAACTTCCAGAGGCCATAACTTTTGACTTGGGTGTCCATTTAGACTGAAATTTTACCGGTGGTTGCATTATGAAGTGGCAAATGGATTCCCAGTTTGGTTGGCCTCCATTTTGGCACATTTTCGGGACCTTAAACTTTCATCTTGACCCTCAAAATCGTAATTTAGTATTTTTTTTCAATTTTTGAAAAATCGTTTTCGTTAATAACTTGGAATGCATGTCTCAGATTTGGGGTGTTAGTTAGAAATTCATCCTACCTTAGTTTTGGGTAGTTTTTAGGAAAAAACTGGACTCTCAAAGGTATGCCTGTGAAGTTTCCTAAAATGGCAAAACTTGACAATTTTTGAAAACTATCAAATCTAGTAAAAATTTGCTTGTCAGCATCTTATTTCCTCTAGTTAAAACCCCTGAACTTGATTTAGAATCAATCCTATCACATCCTTTGATCCAATCCCAATCTGAGCTTTGGTCCATCTGCATTCTCCCAAGGTCATTCGTTCATCATTTGAATAATATAGGCACATTATCTGGAAACATCTCTAGGACACATATCCCTCATCATTTGCCCCATCCAAATCCTCTGAACTTCGTTTGAAGTGATTATCCAAATTGGCTTAGGATTCTAAATCTGATCGTCATCATCCATAGCTACTTAGGATCGTCATCTGTCCTAAGTTAGTCATCATTGTTGGCTTAATCAATCCACCTCCAATCTCAGGGTGGATTATGTGTCGCAATCATTTTTCCATCCTTCAATCCGATCAATCAATATCCTAAGTCACCTAGGGTAATCTCTGAACTTGGTTTAGAATCCCTTCCATCATCCTATTTGATCCATTATTCGATCTTATCAGATCGTTTCATCAATCGATCTTATCCAATCACATCCCTATCCAATCACCTCTAACCCAATCAATCTACTTCCATCTCGAAGCAGATTCGGTGTCAAGATCATCCTTTGGTAATCGATCGTCATAATCAATCCCATCGCATCATCCAATCATCCTAATCTAAGCTTTAATCCAATCTCGATCTAAGCTTGACCTAAATCCCAATTTGAGCTTTAGTTAGTTTCCATCCAAAATCTTTGATCCATCCTCTTTATCCTTTCATCATCATGAATCCTTATTCTCTATCAATAGTAATCAAGGGAAACCCTAATTACGTCAACGACGATAACGAGAATCTTGTTCATCAAGAAGTATACAACATAGATCCCCTTGACGCTATCATCGCTAGTAAGCTTTCTCCACCCACTTTCCACAATCCAGTCATCCCTCCAAGCTATCCCATTATATCTTCATCCATGCCTAATCACGCTCCTTATGCTACCTTTGACAAGGGATATCCAGTATCTTCCCCGTCCGTATATTCGTCATATCCTTCATCTACATCATCCTCTTATTCGACACCCACATCTTTTGTTCCTAATTTGTCGTCCCAATACTCTTACTACAATCCCCCATTCATGTCCCCCTATCCTAATCCTCCTTCCCAGTCTGCGCATCCCAATCCTACATTCACACCTTTTTACCTTAATCCTACGTCCCCATCAATCTATCATAATCCAACATCCATGTCTTCCCATCCCAATCCACCATATCAATACCCTTACTACAATCCACCAGTCATGTCCTCTTGTCCTAATCCACCATCCATGTCCTCCTATCTTGATTCACCATCCATACCCTCTTATCTTAACTCACCATTCCAATATCCCTACCTTAACCCTCCATCCAATCCTAGAAAATTTGTAACCAATCTATTGGTGTAAATTCTTTGTTTGCATAATTTACACTAAAGGAATCCATTACTCAATTAGACCAAGACTTAGATGTGTTGGCCATTTTCCACAGATACTAAATTACACATTGGCACATACGCACAACAATTTATTCAAACAACACATTGAAACATAACACAATCATGGGCTACAACCTCTCTCTTAGGCTTAAGCTCACATGAGCATAGGAAGATTCTCGGTGCACCACAAGACAACCATCCTACTACAATATGATATCTTGTTGCAATGATCATGATCATTGCCACTTCCACAAAAATGATCACCATTTGGCTACAACCAAGATGAGCTTTGCCCATCTACAACTTGGACAATCATGAAGCTCTACTCTCTAGTAGTGGTTATCCAAATCCACTAAGGCCTCATGACTAATCAATACATTTCACATATAGGGTCTTCTTGGTTACAAGCTCAATATCATAGCACGAACAAATAGAAGACACAAGATTTAGTCATAAATTTTACACCTTGGCTTCAACCTAGATGCATGCTAGTTAAAATTTGTAAATTCCATGTCTCATTATACCCTAACAAATCCTTTCTTGAATCCTCTTTGCCTCCACAATCATTTCATGCCAAAGTAGTTTTGAATGCAACCTTAATCACTTGCTTTCTAGAGGCATTTATAGAGTCTCCTATGCCTTCTTCTTTTCAAATTTTATTGGTTCAATGAGTAGTGCCTTAATTTCTCTAAAATTATTTTCCTCATTTATGGAATCATTTTGTTCCTCGACACTTCCTATATGCAAGTTCTCAACTCCATTTCACTTACTAACTTATAAAATTCCCGCCTTGAAATTTTTAAACAAACTTACTTTTTATATTTTACATTGGAGAAATTTCATCAAACACTTTGCAAAAAACTTAAAAGTGTTGCTACTATTATTCTCAATCATAAATTTAGCATAGAATCATGTCATTGATCATAGGTTTCATATGGACATTAAGTCAACCAATTTGCATTCAAGGTTAAATGGACATAATTTTATTATCACTCATTAATGCCTAATTTTCCAAATACCATTCCTTTCACAATTAAAACTCAAAAATATGTTTATCAAAAGTTTATTGATGCTCTTATTATGCTACTACAACCAACTATGGATTAAAAAAAGTTAACATAGAGCAACGGAAATCTCATAAACATATTTCAATATTCATTGTTGACCTATTAATCCCATTAGCAACTCTCAAAACAATTGTATGACACCCAAATTCAAAGTTTGCAAATCCAATACACAGTATGGCAGCTTGCATAGGTTGCACCTCTCTTTTGGGAATGGTACGACAATCTTACACCTACTTTAGGTGTTGCAATATATACAAAGAGGCCAATGTGCCTTTTAAACTTTACAACCCTCCTTAATATGATACGACTCCGTAGGAATTCAAGGAACAATACGACTAGGGAATACTTGGTTGGTACCTTAAATAATAATATATTTTCTTTATTTCTTAATTCCAACAGCACACACAAGCACAAATAAATAGTGAATTTCCCACTTGCACATACAACACAATTTTTTGTTATTTCACCTTGTTTATAATTACAAGACTTCACAAATTGATCTTCAATCGTGCATGCAGTTATTTTTTTCACACAACTTGTAATTCTGAATGAGCCACACTGAATTAACTAGGAAGAATCTTTCACCGCCAAAATTATTCTTCACCGAGATGGTTTTAGTTCTCAAGAAGGCTAAGATGAACTAGGTTCAATCCCCAAACCAATAGGGTTTCACTAGAGAAAATGTAATAACATGTATAATGCAAATATAATAAAATATAAAATCATTTTATAAATTAAATAAACCTTATTACTCCAAAATGTGTTTAACGTCCAACACTTAAACTTTCAATTCTCATTCCAATGAGCTATTATACTAAGCCCATTAATGATTTTAATAAAATTAACCATAGTAAAAATAATTAAGACCACAAATATACCGAGTTGTGGAAATTGAAGTAATATCGATGATTAATGAAAATCGGCTTTGATCAGGTGACTTACTATAAATAAACATTCTCCCAAAACTTTGGAGAACACACCAAAAGTCAAAATTCACCTTGGAAGGTGGCATAAGTGTCCTCAAAATTAACTGTCACTGACAACATCAAATAATCCCTTTGACAAGGTTGACACTCATTGAGAAGGTCAAAACCAACTACAATGCTAGAGAAACCAAAAATGAGGACATTACATAACTTCATGATAGTGCAATTAGGTTGAGATCTCACTCATTCCTTAGATATCCAAGATTCTTGAGCTACCCAAACTTATTTACCCCCACCAGTTATTCTCATTTCTCATTTGGCTATTATAGTCATGCAATCAATTCTCTAGCCATCAATTTCATTAAAAATCCAGCTTCCCCTATGTATCTTTTACAACACATAGCTTCATAGCTTTCTTGTGTGCTTCTTGGAAGCTTGCCCATGCATTGCCACCAAATACATTTCCATGAAATACCAACATCAAGCTCACAACCACAAAGGATCTCTACTTTGTTGAGAAATCTTCCCAAGTTGATTTCCTAGCCATAATATTCCAAATCAACAATTGTGTGGCTCTTGCTCCAATGATAGTAATCATGCATGTGACTACGTCAAAGTTCTTAGTTTTAAAGAAAGAAAAAAACCCAAAGTTTTTTAAAGTTTTAATAAAAAAAAGGGATCAAAAAACGTTCACTTGCCAAAGATAACACCAAAGAAATTGGCCTCATCTTAGAAGTCATTCGTAAATTAGGGCAAGAATTTTAAAGAAAATTATAAAACTATAAAAAGATATAATAATGTGTAACACCTAATTAAGCTCTACTAGAAATAGATCCAACTTTTTCTTTTGTTATTAGTTGTAAGCTACTATCAATTTTATCTATAGGAAAAAATGTGATCTTATGCCAATAATTTCCTTAGGTAAGTCACTCTACGCTACTCCTCATAAATTGTTTTCTATAGGGTCAAAAAGGGTTAATGAACCTTTATTTATCATTGAGTATTTAACCATGGGAAGGGCTCTTCCTTTAGTTTGGGCTTAAGGCGAAGCATCGAGTTTGGGTTTAAACTTAGCATTGCATCGCACTCCTTGTAATATATGTTTAGTTATCAAGTTATTTGAGACATGCCACATGGCTTCCCTTGTCTAATGTGAATGACACCTACTCGTACTTGCACCTTTGAATGTGAGGTCATTATGAACCTATAAATACTAGGTTCATAAAAGTCAAGCCATAGGTTTTGATTCTTGTACCATCATCAACCTCATGCTTCAAATGGGCTTCTCCCAACTCTGAATTAGGTATAGGACCTCATTTTAAAATTACTTTTTGTATCTGCTATGCTCTTGATCTCTTGAAGCCAGCATTTCCATTTACAGTATGCTTTAATGCTATTTGCAGTACTTTTAAAAGACTAGCGCTTCCGTTGGGTTTCATATCCAATGTTGATAGTTGTTTGGCTCTTTGGAGTAGCCTGCAGTGATAAAAGCTCAGAGACAATCTAAAAGACTGAAAATCTTTCTTTACTATGAAACTTTTACTTCGTCTATCACCAATTGTCATTATAAAGCTGGTTTCATGACCTCATTTGTCAGGGACTCACGCTGCTGAGTAGATCCTTTTACTCAATGGTGTTAAGCTTAAGCTCTTAAATCTAACTTGAAGAACAAAGATAAAATCCCCAACTGTACAAATAAGGACCTCGTCCGCTGCAATGTAGCATATTAATTTCTTCATGTAGGCACTTGAGTTATAGAAACAATCCAAAAAAGGTCTACAATGTCCTCACATATAAATTGAAACCAAACAAAAGATAGGCCATACTTTCAGAATGCGGTTTAAGCAAATGATATCAACAATGTGAATCCCGGACGTCCTATTGCATTGTAGACAAGATAATTCAAGTAAAACTTCCTGCCATCAATTTGAGAATGAAGTCATTTCATGACTCAAATGCTTGATTACAATGAATATTGTAACTATTAGAAGACACCCAAATTAATCCACAAATATTATGTCAGTTCTACATTACAATAGGAAACTAAATAAATGTCCATTTGAAGTCTTAATGTTAACATGCAAAATCAATCTCTATAGCCCTTCAACTTTGCAAAAACAGATTGCAACTATTGGAATTAACTCCTCTCTCAATTCACATGCATCCAATCTTCAAAAGAATTAATGGGATTCAATTATTTCTATTCTAATTTATCCTATGGAAGTTGTCGTTCAAGTACATTCTAGTGTTAACATCATGTTGTAGATGACAAATCTATCATGTGCTTCGATGGAATCTCTTCAAAACAATATGGTTCTGAGGAAACAAGTCACTGCTCTTCAAGAACAGCTCAAGGTCTTTGAAAGGAATCAAGAAGATCTGTTAAAGAAAATGGAGAGGCAATCTCTCATGACTCGTCCATTGGGTCCACACTACACATAGGCAGAACCAATTTCAGATCAAATGAATTTCCACTCCTGTTTTTGAGAAATTCAAATGGTAGCGTATCAATCTATGTAATTGATTTACTGTTTCTGTTCAGCAGCCTTTGAATGTGTAATGCCTAGATACTCTGTACCCATTTTCAGTTCTATTTAATTAAAAAGAGAATGATCTGAATTCTTGATTAAAGTTAACTCCAAAGCCCTTAAGATGCTAAGGATTTTTGTACTCATGAACTTATCTCTTCATATTTCAAAGGAACTACACTTGTAATTATACTAGCACTTGCACCTAAAGAAGGTACTAGCACTTGCATCTAACAAAGGTTCAAAGATAACACCAATAGAAAACTATATCTATGTTATAATAAACTTAGACAAATCTAGATTTTATCCATAAAGGAATTATGTACTACCTGATCATTACAGATTTAAAACATAAAGCAATGGAAATGAAAAAAGAAAGTTGTCATTAAATTGACAAAAAACACTGCAAATGGAAATAGAATGCTCCCATCCAGTTATCAAATCAATATTTATCTGGCTTTTATGTGATAAGTAAGATTTTGGAAGCTTTTATCTGATATTTTGGAGGCTTTAACCATTAAACGGCAGCTGAAACTTGTTTTTCAACGACGACAGTGATTTACAGGCCTGAGACTTGTTTCAAGCTCAAATCTCTCACTATATGTAGCCTATCAGCTAATTAACATACATCTAGTATAAACTTACGGTAGATCTTAATAAGACTTATTATTATTAAAACAACTGTTTTGTATGACCTATTATCGGGTTCAACATTTTAAACTCTCAATCTCCGTTATCAAATAGGCTAAATCTTTAAAGAATGATTAAAGTAGTCACTAGAAAGAAATGAACTCACAAGACCTTAAGGAATGATTGTTTCACTTTAATCACACGCCTTTTGATTTTTACACGACCAAATTTGTGATGGCTTCTACCTTTCCAAAAAAACTAAAATCAAGAAATAGCTCTTTAAGTGTGGGATAACTCTTACATACAAGAGTCAAATAGAAATTTATACAGATAATCATGTCATATTAACAATGGCATATTCAATAAAATTGTTTTACTTATTTTTAGATGGATTTAATTTACCACAATTAGCTGTCACTGCAATTTGTATGCCATAAATATAACACTCCTTAAAAAAATATCTAGAATATCAGAAAAACGCAACTCAAGTTTCTTATTAAATTTATTGCTCAGAATTACTCTAAACTCGGTTACAATAAAGGAAGAAATAATTTAATATGTAAATTTAAAAAACAATTAACTTTGAATTTTGAAATAAAGTTAACCCAGAATTTGCAAGTCAAATATCCCTGTATTCTGCCCTTATGAATGACCGTACCATGGTCAGCGCTGGCTAGATCAAGGAACAGATAGTTACCCATAAAGGCACTAAAATAGGTCTTGCAGTTCCATTTTATTTTCCTAGTTAACACCAAAATTTTACATTTATAAGGTAACGACACACTTTACATCTTATTTATATCATTTTAAAATGAATAAGGTGAAGTCTCACAAATGGGGATGTAAACTCTCCACCTATTACAAATTTCATAATGGTTATGGTGTAGCATGAAATCCTATAAAAGGAACAGAGAATCTTATGTGTTTTTTCAAACTTAGTTTGAAACAATAAATAATCAGGTAGCAAATGTGTGTCACTTCAACCCTGGTGTAGTTGTAATCTTTGAGATTTAATTTGGCAAGTACCGTTGTGGCCATCTTGAACTCTGATGTAGTTGTAATCTTTGAGATTGAGTTTGGCAAGTGCTGTTGTGGCGAGTGTTGTTTTTCCTAGGCTCCTATAAATCCCAACTGTAGCTAGTGTTGTTTTTCCTAAGTGCATAGAAACACCAACAATTGCTAGTGTTGTTTTTCCTAAGTCTCTAGAAATACCAACTATTGCTAAAGTTGTCTTTCCTAAGCCCTTAGAAACACTTGCTATAGCGAGTGTTGTCTTGCCAAAGCCCTTAGAAATAGCAACAAGAGCTAGTGTACTTTTCCCAACGCCTCTAGAAACACCAACAATCGCTAGAGTCGTTTTGCCGAAACTTTTGGAAACAACAACACTAGCCAGTGTTGTTTTGCCCAGCCATCTAAAATTTTAAGCAACCTCAGCTTATAATGTTGTTGCCATATTCATCAACTCCATTATTTCATTTCGTTGCTCCTTTGTCCCAGCTGTTAACAAGTAAGAAACAAAATTATATCAGGATGCTGAAATCATATGATAAAACTAGAAGTTTCGCATTATTTTTGCACAAAAAAATGCCAACACCAAGAACACAAGGTTGAATTGTATTTATCACTTATCGACATGGATTAAAAGGAATGCATGTATAAGCATAATCAGGTAAGACACAACCTCATCAACTATAGTTACACATACAAATGCACAGCTTGTGAAATACATTAGTACTTGAGAAAGGTTAGAAGAAACCAAGCTTCCCGTTCACCAAATATATTGAAAGTTGCAATTGAAAAATTAAAGATGTGGACAAAATCTACATAGCTCACCCTTCATATGATTAAAACTAAAGGACACCGATCAAATGAAATAGAAAAACATCTATTCAAACTTCAGATTCCACAAAAAAATGCATATAGTCAATTGGAGGCAAATACTTAAATTATGGCACGGATCTTGAGGGTAATATTTAAAAAGATTTTTCATCAAACTGTGGTTAATAAAAATAGCTTTTTTTTAATTTAAGTAGATTGGGAAAGAACAAAAGCCGAGTGTTACGAGTTTTGATTCAATATATGTTACCAAATTGGATAAAAAACTAAGCATACTTGGGTATGATTCATTTTGCAATCAGATTCAGTTATTAAACATCTATGGCATTGTCTAGGGCATGTTTAGTTTAGGAGAAAACATTTGCCATTAACAAACAAGTGATTCCATCTTGGTCTAGATTTTCCTAGGGTACTTCTACAAGCTTGAAACAATTTCCACGTGTTTTGTTTTCACATAAACCCTAAACAGTCATTTCCAATTGTATTTTGAAAAAAACCTTGCATTTATTTCATTGGTTGGGGCTATTTTATCCTAGATTTGGCACCCCTTGTGTTGTCTAGAGCAATTTCACAATTTCCTACTGTGGCATCTAGTCTTCAACTGAAATCTTTTCTTGGGCTTTAAGTTGAAGCTTCTAAAAAACAATGTGTGTGTATGGCAACGATACATGATTTCTCTTTTTCTAATTTGGTGTATCGTTTCTCAAATGAATCACAGGCATGCCATAGAAATATCATTTTATGCAGCAGTCAAGAAGGACGTTGACTTTGAGTTTTGGATAACATATGGCAAGAGCAAGGAAAATAAGATACCATATTCATACAGTCAAGAAGAACGTAGACTTTGAGTTTTGGAAACATATGGCAAGGGCAAGGAAAATAAGATACCATATTCATAATCTCTACTTCATCATGTTGACTATGTATGATGGGTGGAAACGAAGTTGTAATCTTTAAACTCTTCATTTCCCATGTCAATGCTTCAAATCACCCCCACTTTGACCGTGTCAATAAACCCATGACAAATATATGAGAATTAAAATGTTTCTCCAAATGTTTTTGTAGGATAGGAAATCATGAATCGGACCCATCACATTTCCAATAGTTAGAACCTTCATTTTTCTCAAAAAATAAAACCATTACAATGTTAACGTTTAACACCCCACTTACTAAAAACAGGACCCTTCATTTTAAAAGCAACTTTATAATATTTAAAATATGATTTATCTGATCTACCTATTAAATATTTAAAATATTTAATGTTAATTATGATTTTGTTGGTTTTGATGAAGACCTATATGACCCACTTAACATTAATTATTAATTATTATTTTAATATTAGTTAATGAATATCTATCATGATAGTAGAGTTTGATAAGTACATGTCAAGTTAGTAAACTAAATTACTAGGCTGCAAATGTATACATATGATTTTTATGTCTTTTATAAAAGACATACTCAACCCCCAAAAAAATTGCCTTGAAAATCTACAGAACGCGCGTACCCATACCCATACCTGATTCAAAAACAGAGATATACCTAAAACAAACTGATATCTAATAGCCCCACTACTTCCACCATAAAAACATTCGAATCAAGCATTGATGCAAGATTTGGTTGAAAATGATAGCATTGAAGTTTGAGCCTTCAACACAAATGAACTAAAATGTAAAGGCAAAAAACATATATGCAGAATCTCCCAATGGTAGGTAAAACTGAATGAAAAAAGGAATGCCATTTAAGGAGGTGAAAGCAGCAAGCAAGAAAGAAATAAGAGGGCACAAAGAAGATGAGAAAGGGTTCTGCTCTCGCTAAACTCTAACCATACTGTGGAATAACACCAAAGCCTCCCTATAATATTAATCTCTTTTTTCCTTTTAAATATCTGCTAACCACTTCAGTCTCAAGCACCTCACTTAGAAGTAGCCACTCCTTGAATTTGGATGCCAATCTTGCCCCAAATGATGCTGAAAACCTCTGTAATTTCCCCTGTAATATCATAAATGAAACAAGAAAAGAACTAGGGCATAAAATTTTTTTTTTTTAGCTCATGTTATTCTTTTGTGCCGTATTTTGAATACTAAGAATTAATTGTAAGAAGAGAAATCAAATGAAATAAAAAAAAAGGCGTTCACATTATATTGTTGTTTAAAAAAATCAAATCAGTATATGAAATTATACTTCATATTCTTTTAGTGTATGATTTAAACTGCAGAATTTAACTGTAGTTATTACCAATGTTACCCCAAGTTTCTGGGAGGGGACGGAAGGGGACGGCGGGATGAGTCCCCAAGTTTCCAATTTTTGAGGCCAAATTTGGGGACAGCCAGGGACAGCTATATAAAAATATAGGGAAATTTTAAATATTCATATGATAACATGGATAAGGCATGCATAATATACATTATAGAACCTTAACATATAACATTTGTGTTCAACATTATGCCTATACTCAATAGGCATTCAAAATTAACATATACGCATCATGAAACAACCTCCAAGTTATAATTTATAAACTTATATCAAAATGCCCAAAGGCTACATTGCACATATAGTTTTAAAGTTTGCTATGAAAATCAAAATACAATATCGTATGTCAATAATGAATAAACAAAGAGCACTACTGCCCCTAATCATCTCTCATAACCACATCAAAATCAAAGTCATTCTCTGAGTCACTGCCACTATGATGGTCCTCCTCAACCAATGGAACCCCAACCAAACCCCCAACTGTCTCCTTCTCATCTACCTAGGCCACGTCCTTGGGATCAATATCCCACCATAGAGCTAGAGTCTGTCGATACTCTGGAGTCTACTGATCCTGAAGTCGAAGAGCGCTATGAATGGCCACTAGCTTCTCCGCTTGTCTAGAGGTAAGTCTATTCCTCTTGAGTGAGTGGATAAAGCTATACGTGGACCAATTCCTCTCTGCAGTAGAGGAGCTGGCAACCCATGCAAGAAGGGAAGTAGCAAGTGTCTTCAACTCCGATGTATCCCTCCCATGATAGGTCCACCATCCAATAGGGTTTGATTGAGCTAATATAGCCCTATCCAACCTCGCTTGTGGTTTACTCGAGTTTGGGCCATTAAGATTTGCAAAGTCTAGGAATTGTGTTCGAATTAGTGAAGCCTACTCTGCTGGATAAATCTTTTCAATGGCCTGTGTGAACCCATCTTTTCAATGGTCATCGCATGGAGGCACCCTACCAGCCCTTGGTGCATACCATTTTGGATTTAGAGCAAAAGCAGCCATATGAAGCGAGGCATTCATTGTATTCCACCTCTGTGTCACAATGGGCCTAATGTATTGCTCATATAAATCCAAAGTGGGATCCTTTGCCAAAATAGTTTGCTTGATCTTCCCAAGCATACTGTCAAATGTCTCATATATCTCTCCAAGACTAGGAGAGTCTGTATCAGCATATTAGATGATATCTATAATAGGCGAGATGAAGGAGCAAATATATGTGCAAAATGCAAACAAATAATTCAAAATAATTAGTTGACAAGTTAATTGGCATGTTAGAAACTTCAAAAGTTGGAACATTGGACAATAAAATTAAAATATTAAAATCAGAAATTTAATATGAAAATCAGCCATCTAATATGTCTCATCTCACATTGGCCCACCAATCGTCATCGAGGATCTTTTGTTTGATGGTCTTTCCTTGAGCAAAACTTTCATTAGGCCATCTAGTCCACTCTGCATTGACCATCAACATTTGTAGAGGCTCATGCACCTCAAGCATCTTCTCCAACAAGATGAAGTATGTGGCATTTCTACATTCATTGATTCAATGATTCATTAAAAAATAAAAATTTAAAACAAAATCAAATTATGAATACAAATTGAAAGTGAAACAAAATGAAGTGGCATACCTTGTCTCAACAAGATTGAGAAACTCCTTTGAAAATGTTCTTAAGAGAGCAAATGAGGTGTGGTGATTGCAAATGAACATCTGAATATTTCTAGCTTATGCCACCATTTGCTTCACCCAATCCGACTTCCCTATGTCTTTCAATGCATTGTTCAATGCATGAACACAACATGGGGTCCAAAATATGTGCCTATAAGTACCCTCCAAAATCAACCCAGCCGATTTGCACACGTGTTGAATCGATGATCACCTATACCACATTTGCAGCCCTAACCTCCTCTATGGCATCTCTCAAAATGGAAAACTGGAAGTCTGCATCCTTACGTCTCCCCGAACAATCTACAACTCTAAGAAAATAAGAACCAGCAGGGCATGTGACTATGACATTGATGAGTGGCCAATGTCTAACATCAATCCACACATCCATCACAATAGAGGACCTTGTCTTCATCCACGTTTGCCTCATCTCCTCCATTAACACATTAACTTTGGAGTACTCTTTGTCTAGGAGGGTGGTGCGTAGTTTATGATCTCCAGGGGTTATGAATGAAGGACCAATATTGGCTATGTCTTTCACCATTTGCTTGAAATAAGATGAACGAGCCACATGAAATGGGATGGCATGGGCAAAAAAAGAATTTGGCAATGGAAGATTCAGTGGCTTCTCGTGCTTGGTTATTAAACATGGACTCAACTGCAGATCCTTTCCCACTACCACTCACCTTCCTCTTTCCTCTTTAGGAAACTCCACTACTACAAACTGTGGAAGGAATAGGATTAGGCATAGATGATTGTGAACTTGGGAAAGAAGGTGACCCACCTTGAACCCCACCATCCAACTCCATTTGAATTTTTTGGCACTCTAAAAATAGTTCATCTATTAATGCAAGACACACTCTAACTCCATGGCCCACCTCACCCAAAAAATGAGACCTAACTCTTGTGTAGCTGCCCCTAAATTCCTTTTCACAAACATGGCAAAACCACACCGTACTCCCCCCTGAATTTTTTTGTCTTTCACCCACAGGTGTAACATATTGAAGGAATGGTTTTTTTTGTTTAATGGGTGTTTTGAATAGTGTTCCACCATATTGGTATTGGTATTGGTTGTTGAAGGGCACTGGATTGGGTTTCTTTGCTCCCAACCACTTTCGCTTCTATTTTGCACTTCAACTTCACTATCACTCCCATCCTTGTTGCTGCTCATGTTTTTTATATTTAGAATACAAGTTTCAACTGAAAATGCAAAAATATAAAAAAAATCAGACAATGTATGCTTGAGACTTTCCAAAAAAAATTAAAAAAAAAAGAGGGAAAGGAAATGCATACCTCTTTGGTGGATTTGCACTCCCAACAACAATAATTTCAACCTCCTCTCCTCCTTCAAGTTGCTGCTCCTTCTTCTTCAATGGCTGCAACTTCTTTTGCTCTCAAACCTTTGGCTGCTCAAACAAACAAATGCATAAAATGAATAAAGAGAGGCTTTTTTTCCTCATAAGAGAGTCAAAAGCAATGGGGCCCACAAATGCCACATAGGCAAGGGCTTGTCTTTTTAATTTTGAGTTTTTTTTTTAAGATTAAAATGTTGTTTAGACATGGGGGACGGTCGGCCGTCTGTCCCTAGGATGATCGAGGGACAACTCAGCTGTCCCCTGGCCGTTCTCGGGACGGTCAGTCATCCCCCATCTCATCAACGTCATTCCCCCGTTTCGGGGACGATTTCCTGCTTTTGGGCAAAAAAGGGGACAGTCCCCTGGCGTCCCCTAGCCGTCCCCTTGTACCCGAGATGTCCTGGGGACAGGGACGGGGCATTTTAGGGGGGGGACATGTCCTCAGGTTTCCCAAGTTATTACTGATAACAATAAAAAAGAAAGAAAATCGAAATACAAAATATATGTTGAATTTGTCATCACAGCTGAAGTGAGTGTAATACTCTAAATAAAATTTATATTTCTTTATTCTAAGTTTCAACTTTAAAAAAAATAATGATAATAAATGTTGCTGCAAAAACTTAATGACAATTAATATTTCAATCTAAAATCAGGCATTACAATCTACACTTATAAGCTACTTTACCTTAATACATTAACACTTAAGTCTCAAACATCTAACATAATCCGAAGCCAAACTAATCCTACATTTAGTATTCGTCAACATTTAGGTAGTATTTTCTTCAGCTCTTTGGTTTCTTTTTTCTCTTCCTATCATGCCCAACCACTGATGATCATGTGATGCAAGAGCATCAATCCACTTTTGCCAATTTTTGGCTTGCTCTTTTTATTTGTGTTTGGTGCTTTGTTTTAAATTTTGATTTGATGCCAAATTAAACTCAGCTCATATACATTCACATTGGCAAGAAAGAAACGGTTAGGCATCGAGCAGTTAACGGGAGGAAAAAGCAGATTTTTAGAGAGAAAGAAAGGAGAGGCAGGCAGTTGCTTGGCGTGGAATTGGGAAAGGAGACGGTTAATAAAAAAAAAAAACAGAAACAAAGAGGCATGGCGTGGGAGATGAAGCTGTTACAAGGGCGTCGATTGTTGCTATAGTGGTGAACTTCAAAAGTGCAAAATAAATAATGCATGGTGCTGTTAATACCTTGCTGTTTTCTTTTTGTATTGCTGACTTACTCAAAGCAAATGGGGCGTTGGTAGTTTGCTGTGCAGGCAATAGAGTATTTGGTGAAAAAGAAATAGATGAGAGCTATGGAAGCTCCATATTCCCTTGCATCTTAAACACTGTGGACTGTGTAATTGCCTTTTTTTTTTATTTGCTGTTCAAAAGAAAGAGTGGGGAAATCTTGTTACCTGCTTTTTATTTGTATTTTTTTTAATTCCTTTTACTACTAGTCACGGGTGTTGATTGGTTTTTTTGAAAGAAAGTAATAAAAAAATAGACCGGCATATTGGTGTTGCTTTGTACCTTCTGCTGTCTATCTATAATAGAAAGACAAATTTGTATTTGATTGTGCCTGTAGCCATCAATTTGGCAGATTTGCATTTGAAACTTAATCGCATTCATCATCATGGAAATCATTGATGTAACAGTGCTTGAAATGCTCAGAAATATAACTCATCTAAACATCTCCAGAAAGATCTCCCAAGTGATTGTAACAGGAAAAGGTTACCATTCTACAATTCATGACACCACCAGGTGGAAGCAAAACCTTGCAACAACAAAATGGCAAAGTGAGCTTTGAAATTGTGCTCAGCTGTCTCTATATACCCTTCAATGGGATGCCTAGCCTCTTGACGTGGCTGCGCACATCTAGGTGGCTTCAGCTCAATTCTAGACCTGTGAGAGCTACTAGAAAACTTTCGCTCAGCATAATGGGTAGCCTGCTTCTCCTGCAAGAGCTAAGAACCAACCGCATGGACATCATCCTACCTAAGGAAACCTATCAAGCAGTTGCTACAAAACATACAATATCTGTGGTCCACTGTCTCCAAAAGAATCCAACTAAACTGGTCTCACAAGAGATTATTTGGTCTGAATCTCTTGAGACCTTTCCTACCAAGGTCATCACAGCCAGACTGGCAAGTTTATAAATGTAGCATTCTCTTTCACAAACAAGGAGCAAGGATTAGTACGCACATTAGTTCAACGTACCATATACACAAAAACCAAGAACTTCCGGTATTGCAACCTGAGGCTCTAATACACTTACTCTTTTTCATTTAGAAATGTATTTTTATTTACAGATTTTGAAAATTTATTTTTCTTACCAATCCAAATCCAGCTAGAGAAACTCTTTTTAATAATTATCTGTTTTTATACTTTCAGATTTTAACAATTTCTCTTCTTTAGTTGACTTACCAATCTTTACAAATCCATCTCCAGTCACTCAGACCTCTGCCATTTTTTTATAACTACCTAAAATTTTTACATTAGAGATTTTAACAATTCAAGAACAATTACTAATTTTCAATCTCCACCCACTTATTCTTTAAAATTAGCTGTATTTTTACATTAGAGTTGCCAAATTTTCCAATTCGACCTCCACCCATTTTAATTAATTACACGTATTTTTACTTTACAAATCTTAACAATTCAAAAACGCTTTCCAGCATTCTATAATCTTGTAATATTATTATTCTTAAAAAAAATTAACATTCAAAAACAATATTCTATAATTTCACTTGCAGATCTTTCCAACTCCATTATCATGTGATTGTAGTTACCGATCTTACTATTTCAACCCATTCCACTAAAATTTTAACAATTCAAGGACAATATTCCATAACTTCGCTTGCAGATGTTTCCAATTCCGCTCTCATGTGATTTTACTTGCCGATCTTATTATTTCCACTCATTACACTAATTTTTAACAATTCATAAACAATATTCTATAATTTCGCTTGCAGATCATTCCGACTCCGATCTTCTATGATTTTACTTGCCGATCTTACTAATTCAACCCATTCCACTCACACAATTCAAAAGCATTTTTTCTTTCTTACTCTACATATTTTTTCTTAAGCATCTTCACAACTTCCGTCCTACTATAGTTTTCATCAACAATTTTTCAAACTTGACTTTCTTTTTTTAAATCCGTCAATGGTTACGGCCATCGGATTCATTGGAAGAGTATACGATTTTCCCTCACAATCTTTCTAACCCCGTACTATTTTTCTAATGTATTTAATAGATCTTTTCAATTCCTGTCCTCTAATTTTACTTAAAGATATTTTCCAAATCAATCCATTCGCGCAAGCTAATTTCAAAATACTTTTTCAGCTCTTTAATTTCACTTACCGATCTTTCCAATTCCGTCCATTCTAGTTACAAAATTCAAAGAAAAGTTTCCACCGAACTTTGTGAAACACATTTGCGACATCTGTCAATTCAACCACAGACAATACGCTGCTTAATATAAATAGCAAAACTGTACTATTACATGTATTCTAAGAACAAAATCCATCAAAATCATATTCTTTAGCAATACTTGATGTTATTTACCTGATGATTTCACCATTATTGAACGCTGCCGGAAAAACTACTGCTGTAAGATTGTCCTCAGCAAAAGAAGGCGGCCGCCGACGAAGTTTTACGGATTAGAACCCTAATTCTAGCCGCCTTAGGTTCGACTCTGTAGTAGGCGCACAGGGAAGCATCTTAAAACCCTAACGTAAATAATGAACTTAAAATTTGGATTTTGATTTAGTCCTCAACATGTAGGTAGGGTAATTGTTCCCCTATGTTTGGAAAGCAATTAAACCCTAATATTCTCGAGAATAGTTAAAAGGGCAAATAAACAGACCCGAATATTATCGGGAATACTTGGTAGTCCGTCCTCACCGATAAATAGTTATATTTTAACTTGTACTATGTTAGTGTGGAAAAGTGGGTAGGTTAATAGTTTTATTTTTTATTTTAGTCTAATGCATTTTGTTGAGTCAATCTTTTTATATTAATTATTATTACATAGAGAGGCGTTGGCATGCCAAAAATCAAAATTCAATGTAAGAAAAAAAATTTCAACTTGAATTTGACATTCAAATGACATGCTGTTGGCATAACTACATTTACTGTATGTAGAAGTTTTTTCAAACAGATTTAAAGTAGATTTAAAAATGGCTTTAAATCGATTTGATCCATATATGCATGATTCTATGCTTCAAAATTCACTCGGGTTATACAATAAGAATGGATTTTCTTTAGTCATTTCACCAGGGTTGTTCGATAGGCTTAATCCGATGCAGAGTGGGTCCTCTCCTAGCGAAGGTTTGAATCTTCCTAAGATGCAAAGTCAATATTTGAAGCCTTATGTTGTGAGCAGTGTTGGATGACAAGGGAGAGGCATGTTCCATTTCATTGTTGCGTAAATGATAAGGTTACGGTGGGGTTCAGAGGACCATCTCCTGCTGGTCCTATAGAGAGGCCTGTAAAAGCTTCTTCTTGAAGGCTTGCTTTTCTTCAATTTTTTTAGGCCACATACAAAACCTTTTCTCTTTTTGGATTTACATATCGACATGTGATTATGTGTATAACTATTGAATTACATAGGCCTTGGTGGAAAAAGAAAGGTTTGAACCTGGCATCGCTATCTATGCTTGGAGTAGTGAGGAGAAAATTGGTTACAGTTTATGGCATTTTGACAGGGTATCTTTTTTATGTACAATGATATATACGACAAGAAAACACATTCTCTGGTAAAAGCTCAGAGATTCTCAGATATAGGGGTTGGGATTCAACACAGCTTTAATGTCAGAGGTTTTGAAAGTGATTTTGGTGGTATTCTTTTTAACAAGGAGGAAGAAACTCTATGCTATTAGGGTTTTGTAAAACTTCTACAAGTTCATATTGTTTAAGGAGATTCTCCTATTGATTTTTGATAGTAATAATATACAGATTTTTGACAGTAATAATTACACAGTCTACTTCCTCACTTGTTTTTATTATATGATTACTTTTTTAGCTGCAAGGTTTTGTTCATATGTTATTCTTAGTACTGGATTTCATCTCTAGACAGTAGCTTAATGGATCTTAAGCTTTAGCTATTGCTAAATGGACCTCTATCAAGGATGCTTACTCTTTATGTTTGCATATGAAATGGATTTTTTATGAAAAAGGTGAGTATAGTGAGTTTCTGCAAAGTTTGGAACTTATGGTCTCTTGGCAGTTTTTCACAGAGTTAATAGTTATTCTTGGAAAAGACAAGATATTGGATCACAAAGTGTTTTCATTGAATGTGATTTATTTGTATTCAACAAGGATATTGGAATTTTCATGAAGAAAGACTAGCTTTTTGCTCATGAATTATGTGCACGGGCAACTTGTGTGCTTCATTTGTTGTTGATAACAATATTGGAATAGGAAACTAATATTCACTTGAATCATTTGTACGCCTCATTTATTGTTTTTTAGAATAATTAGTTGGGAGAATCTATTAGGGCCCCACTCGAGAAATTTAAGAAATAGTATGTATAAATTTACAGTTTAGAAATCATAATAGATAGTATGTAATTATAGGGGTATTTAGAAACTGCCATAATCCAATAAAAAGCCTCTTGAGGGTAGAAGCAAAAATCAATGACCTAGCTAACTCCCATGAGCCACACAACACCTACAAACCTAATAGCAACCATGAACCATATAGCTAATAGCACTGAGTCAAGAGACAGAGAAAATCCATATGAACACCAGGCACCTAGCAACACAACAAAACCATATGAAACCAAGCAAGAAAGTATTAGACAAACAATTACTCAACACCCAACCTAGCAACTTAACCTAGAGGCCTCAACACCTTCTTAGTCTATTGTTTCCTAATCACATTATGAAATTTAATTAAAGATAGTCTTAATGATGAAATTAGGCACTTCGAGAAGGATAACTCTGGCATTTTTTATATATATATTAGCATTTAATATATGTATTCTAGTTTACTTTGTCATATAAAAAATGATTATTATGATGTATTTTATGTCATTAAAGTTATTAATAGATTTGAAATTTGATTTAATGAATAAAATGTATTGGATTAAACATGTACATTAAAGACAAAGAAAATTTTGATTTTTATAGTAACTATTATTCTTAATATGAATAGATCGAAAGATAAATAACATTTTTACAATTATTTAAAATAGAAAATTAAATGTAGACTATAAGATTATTGTTCAAATTTTTTAATTATATATGCTCATTAGCTAGCTATTTATTAATAGAAGAGATTAATAATCCATATAAAATATCTAATTATTAATTAACATTTATTAAATATTATTTTTCTTAATGTTAAATTTAAAAATATTTCAAACTAATAGATATAAATTTTATTTATTTTATTATTAATTATTTTAATGTCAATCTCTCATATTTTCTCTATTTCACCTTTTCAATAAATTAAAATTACCTCAAAATATGATAATAAATAAATAAATTGTATTTGTTGACCACAACCCTTTGAAAAAAATTATTGGATAAAAAACTATAACTTACAGGTTAAAAGTTTCCATAGCTTACATCACACTAATAATACTATTTGCGACTATAATACAATAGAATGGTAGATAAATTAATTTGATATTTTAAAATAAATTTGTAAAAAAAATATACATTAGAATTAATTTAATAATATTCATTTGGTACCAACTAATAATATTCATTATTTTAAAATTATTTATGTTTTTGTATGTTATTTTTTAATAATTTTATTTACTTAGGTATTTATGTTATTTTTAATTTAATAAAAAATCACTATATATTGGTTGTGTTTTATTTTTTATCCATATGGTCATAATATGAGATTTTACGTTCTATTGTTTTAGGTAGAATTATACTAGCATACATATATTAAATATTAATATATATAAAATAAGCCGAAAGTTATCTTGTTTGAGGTGCATATTTTTCATCATTAAGGGTATTTTTTATTTAATTTCATAATGTGATGTAATTTATTTTTTTTAATAATAAATTCACTTGCAATTGTATAATTTTTTCCTTAACACATTCCAATAATAATATCTATGTTAGATATAAAAGTAGTAGTTGTTTACTCTTATATCTATGTTTAATATAAAAGTATGTTGTTTAATATTTATAGCTTTGTAAGTATTTGATTTTAAGTTTTATAAAGATTAACTTGAAATCATAGGAACTTATATATAGAAAAACATAACATGAACATCAACCATTTACATTAAATTAGAATACACATACTTTCAATTTGTTAACAAAAAATAATATAACATAGTTTTTCTTTAACACATTCTAATAAATAATAAAGTTTATGTATAATAAATAATTTGTAGTTTTTTTAACTGTTGTTAAATAGGTATCTTAAAAAATGCTTACATCTTCATTAACATTCATTTCAATAGTAATATATATGATTTCATTATATTTTCCATCATTGTTTATTTCAATTGCCATATATAATGCTAGACACTAAAATTTAATGGAATTCCTCCCCAAACTTATAATTTAATGTTTTGATTAACGATAACTTTGTAAGTATCTAATTTTAGTTTTTATAATTATTAACTTAAAATTATACCAACTTGTATATAAGAAAAGATAACATCAACATCAACCATTTCCATTTAATTAGAACACGAATAGTTTTAATTTGTTAAAAAAAAGTAGTTTCACTTACTTAAACATTTATGCACTGGTAATAAGTTTTGAACAATATTTTTAAAATATTTTCGAAATTGAATTTAGCCATAGATGAAATGTATAAATATTTTGCAAACATTTGTTAAATAATATTTCAAAAATACTTGTAGTTTGTTAACCATTTGTGTACTGGTAACTGTGCATTATCACTATCATAAAGAATAGTTTGAACTTCAATTGTCACATCAACCTAAATGATGGCATGACCTGAGGTACCATGAATATGATGGAGTAGTTGAACTTTAAAGTAGCAAGCAACCATTCCTCGGGTGGTCCCGTGTGATAACTAATCTGTCATTATCCTTTAAGAAATCTCATGAATTTCATACTGAGCTCATCACATAGACTATGTTTTTTAATGGTTATTGTTGGCTTGATAGTGACCTTCCAAATGCATCCTGCAAGGTAAATATCACAAACCTCATGGTAAAGACAAACTGACCAGTCAAAAAAATCTACAATTTCAATCTGAAGATTGTTAAATTTTATATCTAAGTTCATTTTCACCTTGGATTCATGGAGAAAGTTAAAGTACATGGCATAATTATTATTATTTTTTGGTTGTTTTCTAATTTATTATTGATAATTTTCTTGACCATCTTCTCTCTCAACCAATAACGGACACTCAACTCCTCTATACGAAGGAGGACATTGAATGGAAGACAACAGTGATACTTCGATAACCAAATGGACACCCATGATGTATGCACATTATGTGACATCTTCCTCACTTGTAGGAAAATCATTATGTTTTTTTACATTAGTATTAAATAGGGGAAAATATATATTTTTCAACTTTTGAGAAAATTACATATAAGAGATTAAACATTAAACAAATTTATGATATCAAAGAAACTCAAAATATATTAAATTCAAGTAGTAAAAAATAATTGAATATGTGAGAAGCATATGAAACATACCTATTTTTAAAATTATGTGATGAAATATGAAGAATCTACATGGGTAGCAAATGAATTTTAGATTTTCTACAACTCATAAGAAACATTTGAAAAGTAGCATAATTTTTTTACATTAAGAACATTTGTGTGTTGAATTTTCAATGCATTAAACATAGAAGAATTTTTAAGTACCATAACACATAAAATCATATAAATATATTACATTTAGAAATTTGAGTATAGTCATTGAAACAAAATTGAAGAAAATATATTTCATCAATTTTCTTCTAAAATTTTAAGTCTATTTTCTTTAGCCTTTCTTTTGGCAAGTTGTCTATCCTTTTTCATGTTTTCATAACGGTCATATGTGAATGGTGACATAATTCTTAGGCCATGTAGAGACTTTACACGAGAAATGGTGACAAATGTCAACCATGTTCTTTCTCTTGGTCCAATATCAATAGTGGCTTTTGAAAGAGTCAAACCTTGTGATTTGTGAATTGTTAATGCCCAAGCCAATCTTAATGGAATTTGGATTGTCCTCCCCCTCTGTACTGTTGTAATTGGAATTGTATTTGGATTATGGTCATCAAATGGTATTCCTAAATAGCTTTCAAACTCAACCATTACATATGTTGGTGGTTCTGGTGGACCACTTCCAGGTTTGTATACAATCTTTCGAATATATCCTAGAGCTCCATTTACAAGACTTGCTTGTATTCAAAGATTTGAAGTCAACATTACCTTGGCATCTTTACTGATCAATAATTCTAGATCAAGCTCATCATTTGAGCATCCTTTTGCTGCATTAATACTTCCTGATTCTGTTGCAAGACTACATGCAACAAGATGCTTCAATGAGTATAACATTTTCTTGTTATGTTTATGAACATTATCATTTGTTGAGAACAAATGAACACCATTGTCAAACTCCTCATTGCTTGTTGCATCAATGGTAATAGCGGTTCTTGTCTTAAGCAATCTCCAATCATCAATTGTTGGGTTTGCATCTCTAAGATTTGTCAAAAGTTGATGAAATCTTTGATGGTGGATGTTTTCTCCATCTTGTCTAAATACTTTATCTAAAGTAACCACAGTTTTGAATTCTTCCCATAGAAACCTAGCTCTTCTGTTGTTGTCATATGTTGGTTTATCATTAACAGGAGGCAACTGACCCAAATCTCCAACCAAAATTATAGATATACCTGAAAGATAAACAATGAATTTTTTTAGCTAATATATACCTTCATATCTATATAAACTCCATAACGTGAATTACTTGTATTAGAATATAAAATAGTCATTTTTGTTAATCATAATCATGTGTATACCTGCAAAGTTAATGTTTGCATTTTGTGGGAATGCTTGTCAGAGTCAAGAATCTATGTTTTCTAACATGTTCTGACCTATGAAGCTCATTTCATCAATCAAAATGTATTTGATGTGTGCTATCTCTTCTCGAAAGCTTGTTAGCCTTGCTCCTTCTAGTTGAGAAAAATCTCTTATTGGGATTCTCAATTTTGAATGTACTGTGGATGTGCCAATGTTGAATGTTACAACTCCAGTTGGTGCAAGTAATAGAAGGGGAGAAGAACTTAGAGTCGTTGCATTTTCAATAGTTTAACTAATAGCACCAATTAGATATGGCTTTCCTGTTCCTGTTGTTCCTTGAATTATCATCAACAAGGGTGGTGGATTTTGATTATTATGGTAGTGTTCCATAATTATGTTGAGTTCCTTCCTTTGTTTATCCCTGAGATTTGAATAGTCGATACACTATGGTATGTCATCATGTATGAGACACCCATGTTCTCTCATGCTGCTAATGAAATTCATTGCTTGATTTGTGTACACTTCACCTTGGTATTCATTACACCAATTTGTTTGTCTATCAATATCTCTTCTACCCAACATATCTATTTTTGAGATTTTGATGTTTTGACCATTGTGTAGTCTAAATATTATTTCCCATTCATGCTCAATAATATTTTTTTGAATAGTTTCATTGTCTTCAATTTCAGAATCACTGATGTTTTCAATATTTTCTACAATTTCTCTTCGCTCCATGTGCCAAGGGTTATACTAAAATGACTCCCAATTTTCTATTATGGAGTCATTATCATGACCAATATCTCTTTGTACATCACGAAATGGTTTGTACAATAATAACTCTGATAAGAAAAAGTCATTCCATTTTTCTAACTGATGTGGAGGAATGGATAAAAATCTAGGGAATACTCTGACAATAGCAATTGTTTGTCTTCGTTCCCATTTGTTATCTCCTTTTCTTTTAGGATTATATATCCATGACTTGGCTACATCAATTAGTGTTATAGCTTCCATACATAAAGGCCTTATTTTGTATCCATCAATGAAGTTTATCCACTATTCTTCATTGTTTTCTTCATCATTTATACTTACAGGTTTGAACACCTCATGTGATACATTTAGATAGACAATTTTTTTGCTACTCTCTACTAATGGAAGTTCTAGTAACATGTGACATGTTTCTTGAGATCCAATATCCCTTTCTATAACAGTCTTTGTCAAAAGCCTTCTATATGCTCTTGCAGCTAAATCATTTGCATTTTTTGTGTTTGCAAGACACATCAACATTTGTTGGTATGGCTTTTCTCTACTTTTGCTGCATACTTTGCAATATATTTTATCATGACATGTTTAGAAAGAACAGGTTTCCAATCTATATTTTCTCTCCACAATTGCAATATGTAGCGATTGTGTGAGTTTACTCTATCATCATTTCTAGCTGGCTCGAATTTCTTTTCACCTGTTTCTATGTCTTCATATAATTTTGACCCCTCTAAATTCAATGCCCAAGCAGTATTATACCTACAATCAATATAAATATGCCATCTATTTTAGTATTTGACAATTATATTATATATTCCACTTTGATATAAATATTTTAACTTGTTAAAATAGTTACTTGCAAACCATTGTCCCTTTCTTTTTTTGTAGGCATGCACCTTCCTTGCACATTGTGTGTCGTTGTACATAGTTTAGGATTTCTTCATAGTCCATTCAACATCTATCTCTATAAGTTGTCTTGTATCTCTAAGACATGGATAGAGAGAATAATTTTGGAAAGCCTACAGTTGGAAAAGAAAATATATTAGTCATATTGTAGACTATAAATAGTTTATTTAATATATTGCATGTATACATCCAAACTTTTTAAAACATGCTTGTATGTTTGGTTGATGTGGATATGCTCTAGGATTCCATGCCTGAACAATACAATGGAAATATCTTTCAACACTTTGTCGTTGTTCTTCATTTGACCAATTAATATTGTCCATATTCGATGCTCCATGTATCCATATGAATCCATGGACATGCGATGATCCCCTATGTTGCCACTCATATCTACACCAATAATCTTTTACTTTCATTCCTTTTCCAATATTTATTTTATGAATATTGAATGTCTCAAGCACATGTAATATGCAACTATATGAGGATAGTCAATAACATTTTGTTTTCTCCAATTTTGAGCCTCCCTTGGAGTAGTTGGTTGTGTTCCTAGCATTAATGCATGCAAATCAGGCCAATACATGTCTGCAACACTTAAGGTGAAGAATATTGTAGGAGAACCTATTTGATGAATTATGTCAGTCAGTTTTGCACGACATTTTGTCCAGTGTGGCCTTATACCCCTTAATTTTGTTCCAAACCACATCAACCTATCGGCTAGATGAGAGTGTGGCATGTTTTCCATATGCTCACGTAACTCGTTGATGGTGATTGGCATGTCTTGAAAATTTATTTTTATGAATACAACTGATGAATTTTGTGCATGATGTCTCATTATCATGTTCACCATGAAATATTTAAACCTTGGATGACTACCAAAGTGATGATCCTTGTACCGCATTAAATGCTTGACAAATTCATGCAAATGCACTCGCCTCATTTGAGGTTCTAACCAATCACATCTACCATTAGGGAATAATGTTGGAAATGCCATATCAAGTAATCCTAAAGTGACATATTCATTTATAAGAGATGAACATATTCCTGGCCAATCAATCAATGTTGTTGAATTTGTTGCATCAGGGTTATTAATCCATGCACAAATCAATTTCATTTATGTCCGGTCATTAGGTGGTTTAGAAACAATTGATGTTGTATGCTCAATTAAATTACCTTCATCTGTCTCAATGACTAGATCAACAAAGATTATTTGATTTGTATCATAATCAAATTCCATATGTACTATTTGTAATCTGTTGAAAATATTTTCATCAGAATTTCTTGTTAGATCATTGAGAGCATTTTCATCAATTCTAACATCTCCATAATATTTTTCATGGTCTACTTTGTACTTTAGTGCCTTATAGACATGATCCCTATTAACTGTAAAGTTATAATTTGTACCATGTTGATCCCTCTTCGAACAATAATGATTGGAAAATTTTGTATTGAATGTGGCAGAACTTTTGAAACATGTTCCACATTTTGGGGAAAACTGATTGTGTGTCCTTTGTATTTATACTGACTGCCTATTGCATGTGTAACTTGTATTATTGGGTTGGCACGTGCAATCAACATTTCTTCAAATTGAGTAAAATTTAAAAGCTCTTATGGTTGTGGCCCAGGGTTTATATTGTTTGAAGCTGAAAATCTATTATTTCCTCTCTCTTGTCGGCATCTAGTGCATATAGGTCCTTCAGAGGTCTGAGATACTTTGATTCCTAGATAGCATTCTTGAAAAACATAACATATGCTTGGCATTTTGAAGCTATCTAATCGATATCGAAATTGCTTTTGAAAACTTTCAAAATCACCATGAATCATTCCACTTGGGTTTGGTATGTTTTGTACATTATCTTCTACACCTAAATTCATATCAATTTGACTTTCATGTTGAGGTGTTTCTAGTACATGGTCTATTGATCTTGAAAATTCATGTTCAAGATTGAATTGAATGTTTGCATTGGATGCATTTTTATACATCTCACTTGATTGAGGATCAACTTGGTGTCTTTCTTGTCTTTTAGAATGAGATATTTCTTCAGAAGTTCGTTGATGACTATTTGTAATTGTATTTTCCTCTTCTCTATTTTGAATTTCTAATTCTTGTAGTGTTATGTCTGCTCTTCGTCTAACATATCTTTGTCTTTTAGCTTCATTGTGTCTCCTTCTTTGTTCTTCTCTTTGAGCATCTATCATTCGTTCCCATTTCCTTCTTTAATATTCTCTTTGATACTCTCTCTGATATTGCCTCCTTTGCTCGTCTGATTCAAAATTCAATCTTTGTCGACCCATATCTATAAAATAGATTAAATTTTAAAATGTATTTATGTATTCTTCTAATGTTGTATTAGGAAAAGTGATTGGACTTTATAAATTCAATTGAAAGGATGAACCTACATTTTCAATTTGTAGTGATTACTCTTTCGATAAAGCATAATAATGTAATAAGGAAAATTGATTAAATCAAAAGTAGCATATAAACCATAAGTAAAGTTGAACAATGTAAATTAGATATAAAAGAAACTATTATTTGACACATTGAATACTTTTGAATTGACTAAATTGAACATTTTTTTGATTATTTATAGAGATTTTTAAAGAAAAGTTATGATAGTGAAATTGGAAAGTAACTAACCTTCCAACACACTACAGTCCTTGCTCACAAAAATTGAAGATAAAGTTGAGTCTATGAAGAAGACAAAAATCCCTCTGCATGACAGTAAATGTTAGTTAAAATAAAGATTAATTTTTTTTTTAGAAAAGTTAAAATATATTAAACTATACTAAAGATCCTTTTATATGGTTAATAAATTATTGTATATGCTCATAAACAAAGGATTATATGTGTAGTCATCTGAAATAAATAATTTTCTCAATGGCAAAGGAGACTTTACAGTGAGGGCAAAAAAATGACTCTGCAAAACTCTATAGTAAGTCTAAGATGTGTATTGCCTTAACACACAAAATAGCCATGCATAAACAACAAATGTAGGAATGCATAAAAATTAAAACCAGATGTAGCTTTTTAAACCTAAAAAAGCTAAAATTTTCTTTTGAGATTATGACCCACCGTAAGATATTAACAATTTAATATTGAAAAGATCCATCAAGGTTTCTAAACTTCTAAGTTCAAACAATGCGTGCTTTCTTAAAATTACATCCATTTTCCATACATTTATGGCCAATTGCTTAGGCTAATTTAATTTTTGTAGTCAATGTTTTATCTGTTTAAAAATTTCTCTAACATATACATATAAACTGTTCTTATTATATCATTCACACTTTTTGCAAGATCTTGTCAGTGTTCTATCTCTCTGAAAGTGCTTTAACATATATATACACAAAGCTTGTGTTAAGAGTAATATTGTCTGCTTTTGTTCCCCTCAGATTTTCACCTTTTGCATGTATCTTATTCTACAAAGAAGTACCAGACAATGTCCAATGCTCAATTTTGTTATGTATGTCTAGCATACAGTCAATTTTGTAGTTTTTGTTTCTAAAGAGCAACATGATGCTTAGTAGACTGTAATTATACTATTTTAAAAATGCTGATAGAAATTATTTGTCATTGCATTATTTTTCTTTTCTAATTTTGTCCCAAAGGACCATCTAATGCAGAGAAAACTAAAATTGTATTGAATTGATTTATAGATATAAATGAATTGCCAGTACATAGATAAAAAAGACAAAAAGATGTTTGCAGTACAATAGAATAGATGAAGGAAACACAAAATGTTGTTCCATTTAGCAGATAATCTAGTCTTATCAAGAATGAATTATATAGGCCAATTTTAGCTGGTGCGTCCTCTTTGTTGGAGGGTAAATTGGTTGACCTGCTAAACTTGGACGATTTGTTTACAAGTTTTTATTTTTATTGTTAAATTGTGGACTTGGTGTTCACTCAAATTAAAATATACTATTAAAGTTTTAATAAATCTTATGGGGCCACAACCCTTCATAGACAAAACTCTGAGATCCATACAACCATCTCTAATGAAGTCCACCTTATTGAAAACTCCTAAGAAAAATAAACCATCTAAGAGAGTGACTCATCAATGCCATCTAAGATGTTTATTTGCCAAACCAAGGCTGATGAAGCCATTGTTAAACTTGTTGAATCTTAGGGCCTCATCTACGTTGGCTTCCTCCCTTTTCATGTTACAAGAGCATCCATAGTCCATTTTTAGGTCACCAAATGTTTCCATTTTCCTACCTGTCTACTTACCAAAGTAGCTTGAATTTTTTTCTCTGTCTACGAAATGGTTAAAATATAGGAGATGAAAATATGATTTTCATCATTCTTGAGGAAGTCATTGATTTCAAGCTCCTACTCTTTTGAGAGCTTTTGAAGAAAATGAACTTCATCATCAACAGTCTGATCTGCTCAAAGTTGATTTGGACTATTTAAAATAGTGAAACAATCTTACAACTCATGAATTATTATCAATTCATAAATTTTAATAAATCATCAGATTTACTATTAAAAACAACTAAGAACAATATAAAGGAAAAATCACATCAACTAAGGAAATGATATAAATTAGCAAAAGAACATTCAAAAAGTGGTTTGAACTGTAAAAATGAAGTAATTAATTTACCATCAAACAATTAAAATAATACTAACTAAAAATGTAAAAATCTATTACAATAATACTAATCACAAATGGAAAAATCTATTACAATAATACTAACTACACCACAAAATGCCAGCATTGCCATTATGCACTATTTAAAATAGTGAAACAATATTAAAACTCATGTATTATTATCAATTCATAAATTTTAATAAATCATTAGATTTACTATTAAAAACAATTAAGAACAATATAGAAGCAAAAATAATATCAACTTAGAGATATCCATTGAGTTTATTTGAAATGTTTGAAAACATTGTTAAGAAGATATACATTGAAGCATTTGAATGTATGAAACCTAAAGCTTAGCAATTTAATCTAATAAAGCTTTGTTTTCAGATGAATAATCAAACTTTTTTTCCTTTATGACAATGCACTTAATCGTCTATTCATCATTACAAGTCTCTCTTTTCACTTGAAGTTTAAATATGTATTTGTTGAAAATGACCTTTTGTATAATGTGTCCAAACTTAATATCATCTTGTTCTTCATACTTCAAAATTTTCAATTCTTTTGTTGTAACACCCATAATTTCTTCTGTCGCTTCTTCAAAAGCAATAATCCAAGTGAAAGCAGTATGGTCTTGGACTTTGCATTGAAGTATATATCTATAATCACATTTAGGGAAAATTTTATCACATCTTCCACAATACTAATTGTCATTTCCATTAGTGTTGACCTTCTTTTTGCATTGCCTAGCTCCAATTTTCAAGGGGCAAGTTGTATAACAAAAATTGTCTACCTTTATGAAAGTTAAGGTAGCTTTTATCACAATCGAACAAGGTTTATCAGATTTACCAAGTTCCTCATCCTCAATTTGTGTGATACTTTTTAACATTTTATCTTCTATTATAGATGAGTTTTCCTTTGTAATAGAATGAGAATTGAGATTCTTCCCTTCTATATGAAACCAAAATCTCAATCGTTGTGACTCTGGAAGATCTGGATTTATAAGAAGTTGGGTTGTAGCAATTGTTCCCATAGATTTTCCACCAAAATCACTAATTCATCCAACCTCTATAGCAAGAATGGGGAAAGTTCCTAAATCACACATTTCTTGGAGTTGTTCGCTTTCCTTATTGCAGAAACCACCCCACATTGCTAATTCCACAATACAATCTAACATGTCTTTTAGTTGAAGGGTTCTCTTTTGAGTTTGTGTGGCATTCTTTCAGAATATTGTTTTTGGTGTATTGATTGATGAAACAACACCAATGATATCAACCATCGAATTGCTTTCCATGTTCTCAATTTCACTTATTGGTGTAAAATGGAATTGTTGTTTTGGTATAAAGCTATCCTCCTCCAAACACAACTCAACAATTGAATTACTTTCTAATAAAATTTCACATTCATTCTTTAAATGGTTGAAATTCTTTTGTACAGGTTTTGTTGGTGTAATTAATATTTAATTACACATTTGCATAAGTTTACTTAGGCATATTTAATTCTTAAGTTTTAGGCTTTATCTTTATCTTATTGAGCTATCTTATTGCTCAAGATAAGATTAGGTTTGCATCTTTGCTTTTATAAAGAAAATCATATCTTGTAATTTATGTATTCTCGAATAATTAATGTTGCACATCTTTTTGCAATGGCTTCTTCTTTTTTGATTTTCTCTTCTGTGGAAGGCTTTTCTAGCTTGCAAATCTGATCATGGGTTTCTAACATGGTATCAGAGCCTTGATTTTCAGCCCCTTCTCAATTTTTTTGAGAAAATCATCACAGGGTTCGTTCAGGATTCCTCGAGGGTATCATGCCTTAAGATCATTCATGTGGCATTTTGGATCAGATTGGGCCTCACCATTGGATTCAGAGCACTGGAAAAAGTCAGGACTGACTTTTATTTTGCAGATTTTGGCCATCATTTGCCAGATCTGTGAGGGTTTCAGTGTGGGAGTTTTTTTGCAAGATCTGGGGGTAGCTGAATTTTTGGAGCAATTTGGGCACAAACAGAGGTCACCATCGTGTTCGCAGCGGCCAAAAACCCTAAGATCACCCTTCATTTCGTCAATTTCTGAGAAGTTGGTCCGGAAAGCAAAATTTTTTTCCTTGGGGGCCGTACGACCTCACCAGCACGCACCCCGAGGTTCAAAAATTGAAAAAAAAAAATCACGTGTTTTCGATTTCTGCGCCACTGCACCCAGTGCAGATGATTCCTGCCACCCGGCAGCCACCGGGCGGCCACCAGTCCGCCACTGCCGCCGGTGGCACCGCCCAGTTCGTCCGCCGACGGTCAGCCAGTCTAAAGCAGGCCGCGGTCCTATTAGGACCGGCCCGCCCTCGCGGCCCTCCCAACCCGATGGTATGGGCGACAGGGGCTCGCGCCCGCCCGCCGGCGGTCTGCATGGGACCCGAGGGGCTTTTACAGCCTCGCGCCGCTGCGGCCCTTATGCATGACCTTTCAAAAGCGAGATACCGGTTGGAAAGATGATTCCGACGCCAATCTATTAGTGCTGGTGTTTTTATCAGATTCTGCTCCAGATTTATTTTGCAGGCCTTTGAACTCAGATCTTGTGTTTTTCACTCTGAAGGGCATATCTTTTGACTCGGTGCTCTGTTTTTCGTCATTCTTGCGGAGTTGGAAAGCTGATTCAGTCCTCTACACAGATCTGAGGTCTATTTTAATTTTCTGTGTATGAATTTTCAGTATGATCTCCTTTTACAATCGTCGAGTTATTGTAATAAATGAACTATGATAAAGTTCCATTCATGGGGGTTTCATGCATAATAATCTGATTAGAGTGTTGTTTTTCACTTTGATCCCATATTTCATTTTGTTTTGATGGCAACTCGTATGGGTTATCTGGTCTCTTAGTTTCTTTTGGCCACATTTCTTGTCTTGCTTGACACATGTCAGATTCATTGGTTCACACTTCAGATTGAGAGCCTATGGTTAATGATCCACATTGGATCCATCTCAATTTGAGGGCCATGTTTTTGTGGTTATTGTTCCAGAGTCCTTTTTTGGTACTCCTTCCCATGGAAGAGTTTCAGTCACAGTTTGGCACCGGAATCGAGATACATGGTTTCCAGATTATGTCAGCATCTCATCTCCTATTGCTTCACAGATTCCAGGGTTGTTCCCGTTTGGAGTTTTCGAGTGTTCCATGGCATCGGATCTTATGTTTCTTTATCATGATTCCTTGAGTCAATCAGTGACTCTCATCCGGTTTCAGTAGTATATAGAAGAATATTTCCTTGCTTGCCTATATCAAGTTCTAGTGTTACTCCACAGTGATCTTCCAGTGCTTCTTTACAGCAGTCATCTCATTGTAGGGGGGTTTTGTCCCACTAGGTTTTCCTTCTCTACTTCATTATTGCATTTGTACTCGGGTACCTGATCAGGCCTTGTTGCCGGGACCCATTCATGCTTTCTTGCATTCATCTTAGTTTTAGGTGCATGCTTTATTTGCTTCTCCCTAAGTTGCACTTATGGGGGGGTGTTGGTGTAATTGTATTTAATTACACATTTGCATAAGTTTACTTAGGCATATTTAATTCCTAAGTTTTAGGCTTTATCTTTTATCTTATTGAGCTATCTTATTGCTCAAGATAAGATTAGGTTTGCATCTTTGCTTTTATAAAAGCAAATCATATCTTGTAATTTATGTATTCTCGAATAATTAATGTTGCACATCTTTTTAATGGCTTCTGCTTTTTTGATTTTCTCTTCTGTGGAAGGATTTTCTGGCTTGCAAATCTGATCATGGGTTTCTAACAGGTTTGAGTCTCCCTTTTGCGATGATAAATACTTTCCCAGTTTCTATGCAATCATAAAATTGTTCTGCAATTGCATTAAAACATGTTACTCTTATTTCACCACTATCTGAATCAACCAAGTCAAAATTGAAAACTTTTCCATCTCCTTTTGCATTGTTAAAATGACGAAGTTGGCCCTTTCTAGTGACTCTCGCCTTTATTGACCATCTATTTTGGTATAGATTCAATGCTGCAATAGGAATGGTTCTTGTAGGAGGTTCATTTTTTCCAATAATTGGGTGATCACATGGATTGTTGGTAGGATTCATGCCTGAAAAATCATAATATAGGAGAATTATTATTTAATAGAATTAGAACATGCCCACAAAAATTGAAGAGAATAAAGTTTGCATAAATTTAATCAATTTAACCATTTGTATAAGAGAGAACAAACATTAAAATAATAAAAAGCACTCGAGAAAAGATAACTATTGCAATGTTCAACTATTTAAAATAATGGAATAGTTGTACAAATCATGTGTTATTGTATACTCATAAAGAGAAACATACATATTTTGTTTGTAGGAAATAGAATGTAGCAAATGTGAAGTCCTTGTCTATGTAGACAAGTGCAACAAACATTATAATTAGCCTCAAAATGAAAAATATTTTCTATGGCTAGCAAAAAATGAGTTCATTTACTTCAAATTCAAACATAAGATTTACAATCAATACAAACAATTAAGCAAATGGGGAAATCTTGTTGTGTCTATATTTAATAAGGTAAACAATGCATCCAAATAGACAAAAGCTAGCCCAAAACTGAAAAATAGACTGGTATAGGCTTGAAGAGTTCTGATATCCTACATAAAGAGAGCTATCTTAATGGAGGGAGTTTTCATTTTGAATCTTAAATCTTTACTCAACATAAGAGTTTTGAGCATCCTTTGGGCAGATCCATGATGTTGTGATTAGTCAACGTGTATTTCTTGTAATCCAGTGGCCTTGTACGTTCCTTGGTTTGTGGTAGTTGTGACCTATAGACTGTTGAAATTTTGTGTGCCAATCTTATGAAACTTAACATTATTAGAAATATGCTTATCATGCTTATCTCTAGAGTTGCCATACTAATTTCTATTATGTATGTGTTTAGCACTAACTTTTTATACATTATACCAAACTCACAAATGACTTCAGAACAACTCTCCTTCCTCTCTTTTAGAAATTGGCCTAGTTGAGATTATGTTCAATACCAAATAAAATTTATCTTTGTTGACACAACATCAAACCTGTAGAGGATTTTAGGATACTATATTGTGGGCGTGTATATACATATATAAATACATAGAGATAGATAGATTGACAAGGTATGTAGAGGAACATAATTCAAACTATATATCAAGTAAATGGAAGAAATCACATTTGAATCTCCATAATGGAAAAAGGGGGGTCTCAGATACCAAATTGAAACCTAAGAAATAGCCTTTACCTGCTAAATACATACCAACAATGTTTGGGTGCGTGTACTTGACTAAGGTTGGTTTAGCGCCAGGATACAGCTGTGTGGTTGAGAAATGTCCATATTTATGCACACTAAATGTACTGAGTGCAGGCCAATTCATTGGTAACTCTCACAATTAATGTGCATGCCTCATTTAAAAAAACATTAGCAAAATAAATAAAAAATTAAAAACAAAAGTGTAAGCTAAGAAACAATACAAAAATAATGGAAAAATCAAGTAAACCATAGTTTTATCTAATATGTGATATCATTTTTTTCATTTGATTTAATGCTTACTTTCAACTACCATTCTTCTCTATGTATGATTCACAAGAAATGGTTGTTTTGCATAAAACAACTAGCAAAATCAAAGATTTAAGGGTCTGACTTGTAACCAATCAAGGATTCTCAGGTTGAAAGTAGATGGACTTGTCTTGATTCATGACTTTTCTACCATTTTTTCTGTTGAAACTCAATGCTGACTGATAAGGACATGATTTTGTTATCTTTTTGATACATTGAATTCCTGCATTACTATGGAGAAAGGGCTTTGATATTATTAATCATTAGAGAGAAAAACTTAGGAAATGGAGGGATAATCCAAGGAAGAGATCTAGCTTCTAAAAAATCATTCATATTCCATTTTCCTTGGTCCTCACTAAACTTAGATATGAAAGCAAGTTGAGATATCCCCACATTAGCCAGACAATCCTCTATCCAATTATACTCCCTGATACAATAAATATAAGAGATGGTATCAAAACTTCTACCAGTAAATGCTACTTCCTCAAATGTGCTTCTCAATTCCCAATCCTTTGTAGCTTTTTGTTTGCACCCTTGAATAATCACCTGGGAATTCCCTTAAATTTGGGGAATTTATATTCCAAAGCCTTAGTCAACATTATACCTTCAAGCAATGCCAAGGCTTGGCTTTGTTATTCATCTCCCAAAACCAAGGAGAAGGACCTACCTTTAATTAACAAGCCAGAGGGAGAACACAACACAATCCCAGCCCTAGCTGGGCTAGGGTTCCCATAAGCGGCTCCTTAAAAAATTAATTTGTAAAAATCCCTTCTTTTTCACTTAATCCTTTTGTCAATTAGCTCATTAATGGGGGATTGAAACTTAAAATATTACTCAAGCATTGGAATATAAAATTCCAAATTGTCACATCAAATAATTGTTTCTATTTCTTTATGAAAATTGGAAAATAGATGAAATTCAAAGATCTAATTCTCTATAAAATGGACAAGAATAGAATTAGGCCTGACCTCGTGATAATAATTTTTTCAGGAAAATTTCTCAATTGCATGTACTGCCTAAAATTGCTTTATTGAAAAATGTCACAAAAGTTTTATTTAGTTTATTGACAAATTTTTAGTTTTCCCTTGGTTGTCATTTACTGTAGATCTTTGTTGGAGACTTTACTCCTTATAAGGTTATAGGTCTTTATAGAAGCCAATGTGACCAAAATCAAGTGAAGAATAACATTCATCTAAGATCTTAAAAATAGAATAGTGGACAAGTTACATTCAGTTGATTACAAATTACTTATATTATCTAAGATGGCCACAACCCCATCTTTTCATATGTTAGCCTATATTTCTTCTTCCACATTGGTTCAATCATATATATTGCATGCAACTCAAGCTTTAGATGCATTTATAACAATCCTGAGTTGGTTTTTTAGAGGTGTCTTGACCTAGATTTCTCTAGCATTTCCTCTTGCATGATAACCACAATTATAATGAAGTTTATAACACAATAGTTAGTTAAGATGTTCATATGTTCCTTATGAATCCTAACCTTTGAAGCACTGGTGACTGGGAGAGTGCCCATCAGTGTTCAAGTAATGCCTTACCTAGCTAAACCATGATTTACAACTTGGGGCCAATGATAAGCAATTAGACATGCTTAGCCATATTGTGAATTTGAGAATAGGCGTTGAAGGGCCAATGCACACTCTAGAAGGTTCCAACCTTGTAAGAGGTGAGTCAATCAGTGAGCCTTCCCAACATTACCAATGAGAGGTTTTAGGCATGATTGTAGGAAATGTTATAGCACTAGACAATTTTGCATTTGAACTACCTGCCCATAGTGTGATGTCGGTCATACTTGGTGTCCATGCTTAACGGCTTCATTAAAGGGATGTTAGGAGTTATAAAAATGTTATGTCCTATCCTATTTGGTGTTTGGGAGTAAGAACCATGTTGCAGGGTCAATGCAGAGGCTATGGAATAGTTTTAGTAGTTGCACAAACATTTCTAATTGCTGCACAATTTTCCTTGGTTGCATTTATTCATTAGACTTTAAGTTGAACACTTGCCTACAAATTCCCCAAGCCATTTCAGTTAGAACAAAGCAAATGGAATTCAAGATTATGTGGCAAGATTTGTTTGGAATCAAATGGGAGTTTCAAATTCAAGTAATATCAGTCCCAACATGAAGATAAATGCACTTGGAAGATGAATGGTCAACCTTTGATGATTGGGGATCATTACGCAATCATTCATGAGGACATCTAGAGCCAAGAAGATGAAGAAAAGCAACTGCAAGGAACTGAATGACATATGCAGAGATGTGGGCAGGTCATTCTTGAACGAAAAATGTGCCCTAAATCATGGCATAAGGGATTATGCTGGCATGAAAGGTAAAACAATAGAGTGGGGGTCTAACAGAGGAAGAGGTTGCCCATCTACTAAGAGAGACATTAAGAAAATAAAAGATTAACCAAAAGATAAAAATAATCAGATTATCATTCGTCTTGAGGCATAGAATGGTCCTATGCGATTTTCGTAATTTTTTTTTAAAAATTGGTTCTTCTCAACATGATTGCAAGCCAATAGAAAGGCTAAGTCGTACAATTCAGTTCACTTCAGTTTAGTTCTTTCTTTCTTAGTTTAGATGTGGATATGTTCTCTCCAACTTGTTATTTATTTGACTTGATGTGTCTAAATTTTAGCTATTAGAAATGTCAGAGTCAAATCTTAGTCAAATTTGCTAGCTCCAAAACATTTTTGATATTTCAGTAAAGTGCATTCTAAAATTGCTTGCAAAAGAGGCTTTTAGATATCTGTGAACACTGGTCAATTTCTTTAGGTCATATGCATTCTAGTTAATTGAAGTTCAAATTGTTTTTGTTGAATAAATAGGTGGGGAGTTTTAGCTGTTTTATTCTTTCTTGTCCAACCTTTTCTTCATTCCTCATTTCCTTGAAATTAGCATTTCTTCTTCAATCCTTAGCTGCAGATTTGTAAAAGCAGTTCCATTTATAATGTCTTTATGCATATTATCATTTTAATTCAAAATGCAAAAAAGGGGGAAAAAATGAATAGGAAATCATGTAAACAAAAACAATCAACAATTAACATTAGTGAATGAAAATCTGTGCAAGCAAGCAAAATTCTAGAAATACTCATGGCTTGATTTGGAAAAGGAAACGCCTTTGGCAAAGCAAGTATGTATTTCCTGTGTCTTTGAAACTAAAAACTTGTTATAAAGGGATTGTGTGAATACAACTAAGATTTGATCTCCAAGGCCCTACGTTATAATTAAAGATCTGTGTAGTGCACATGCTCTTATTTTTCTTCTCCTTATAGATTTTTCTCCTCGATAAACCCTAATCTTTAGCTTTTGAGAATTGGCTCCAGCCATGTTTGTGGAAAGGTTGCAATATTTGAACCACTGTCCATATCCACAAGCTGCTTTAAGGCTTGTGGCTTTGCACTGTGATTTTTATTTGGGAAGCTGATTGATACAATGTATTTAAATGCCTTTGTTTTGCTGCTTTGTCTTAATTTTGCAGACTTTGCAAAAATTTAACTCCAAAATGTTTGTAATGCAATAACTTAGCTATGCAGTTAAAAGTAGGGAGTAAGCTGCCTTGCAACTCATTTATATTTACCCTTTTAAATGTCTCATTCTATGATATTCTAATTTACTTGATCTTTATGGATTCAAGTTTTCTCTTTTGGCTTCATTATATTTCAAGAAGAAAACAAGATTCAAAATAAAATATATTAGATTTATAGCATAAATCTAAAAAATCCTAGATGAGTTACATCTTTCCAAAAAAAATGTTGCTGATAGTTTATATATAATTATATATTGAGTGAGTTGGAGTTATTTTTAAGATTTACAATCATTCAAAAACAATTTGGACAATGAAACCTTTTTGTTCTTATGCCTGAAAGGTAATCAATCCGTCCATTCAATTTATGCTTGCTTAAAGTCAAACATGGCCTGAACAAACTTGATCTCCAGAGCATGTGTTGTCTAGGTAAAGTGAAAATGAACTTGTTAAAGAAATGAATCGGTCAACCTCCCCATATAATTTTGAAGAAAGAAAATATTGGGGCACAGGACAAATTTTCACTACCTAAAGATTGGATTGGTTCTATGGTAACAATGATCTTTATACCATCTTTTCTTTATTTCAATATATTAAATTTCATATTCTGGTTGTCTTTTTTGACAGGCATGGTTAATTTGAAATTCTAGACATGAATGGGACATCTTAGTTGTTATAAAATAACAGTGTGGAAACACATAGCATCAGGTGTAATGTCTTGTTGCATATCGAATTAGTGAGTTCTAACCTCCATTTCTAGCCATTGACATTATGGGAAGAGGAACTCCCATGGAAAATTATAGTCCCCAACAATGTCGTAGAGAGAAGTAGTGCTAACATAGTACGACCTGGCCTGGTGAAGGTTTGAGGAACCTCATTCTAAAACATAACAATGGACCAGGATTCTTTTTTGATACAAAATTCATTGCACGAAATTCAAATCACTTCTAGGAACACAAGCACTTTAGTTTTACAAAAGAGATGGTTCAATAATGTTATGATAATATTTTTATTATTATAATAGTATAGTTTTAAATTTTATTGTTTAGGTTGTTTGATTATACTGTCTTTCATTGGACCCCGTATTTAGACTGCACCACACACAGTGTTGTATATTGCACGAACGCATTCACTTTTTTTAAAAAATGAACATCATAACAAATCCTAATCTTATAAAAGTAATTTTAAATCTATTTTAGCATCCACCATTCCAAAAAAAAGTAATGAGGAAAGAGAAAAGAGTCACAAAAGAGTAGAGCAACAACAAATACAGCAAAGAGCTACAGTTGCCATAGATTCCACCTACTTATTGTTTGTTCTAAAACATTTTCCAGACGTTTATTTCTTCTTCCTACATATAGAATCTAATTAGCCCTCTGCCTTAATGAAAATCTCTCTAAGGTAATAAAGTTCTCTTCTTTTGGTTCATGCATGCAATTCCTTTGATCTTAATTTATGCTAATATAAAAGGAAAAGTCTATATGTGGATTAACTACGATGTGAATAAACTCAAAAAATCACACAATATTTCTAGCTAGAAATACAACTTCAAGTAGGGACAAATGAACAGGCATACCTCTACAATATGAAATTTTGCGTCTCTCCTCATTGTTGATGCTTTCCTTTATTCCACCTTTTGTAACATCAACATAAAACAATATGGGCTTCACAGAATCAGCAATAAACTAAAGCACATAATTTTTTTTCTTAAAATAGTAAAAGAGAGATTATTCTATTCATTAACAAGAATGGGAGCATGAACGATTTTGCAATGGTAGCTACACAAAAAACTCAAAAAAACACACATTAATATTTCTAGCTAGCATTAATATTTCTAGCTAGAAATGCAATTTCAAGCAGGGAAAAATGAACAAGCATACCTTTGCAATATGAAATTCTATAAATCAAAGCAAAGCTAATATTCTTTCTAGTTTGTGCATTATATAGCGATTACATAGTGACTCCATATAAAATAAAAATAACAGTTTTAAAACTTAAAATAATATTAAAAATAAAAGTTTTCAAACAACTTTAAAAAAAAAGCAAAAGTTTCTTATCTCCATTGCTAAACAACGATATATATTGATTTCAATATATATATATATATATATATATATTGATTTCAATATGTATATATATTGATTTCAATATATATATATATATTACTATTAGAAATTAGAATATTATATTATATTTTCTTTTCTAAAAATGTGTATTTTAGTTTTTTTTAATTATTCTATTTTAATATGTATTTCCATAACAAATATTATAAAATTATATATATTACTATTAGAAATTAGAATATTACATTATATTTTCTTAAAAAATTCAAACAGCTTTAAAAATAAAGTAAAAATTTCTTGTATCTCCATATTTAAGATTATCTTGTTAAATTTTTTCTAAAAATTATAAAAGCGTGAAAATATTGTAAATTAGTATGTATTTCCATAACAAATATTAAGAATTAAAAATCATGTAAAATTATATATATTAAAATTAGAATACTATATTATATTTTCTTAAAAATCTCAAACAGTTTTAAAACAACTTTAGAAATATATTGATTTCAATATATATATAATATTGTATTTATTTTTATTTTTATTTTTTAATTAGGGGTTGGGGCCCTAGCTCGGTTGGCTAAATCTTTCCTATTGCAGGAGGTTGGTCACGAGGTTTAGTCTCCCCCACCCCCGTGGTACCGGAGGGTATGTTGCGCCAGCGCCGCCGGTCACGTTAAAATTTTTACCAGGCGCACTGCAGTTTATAGGGGGTCGTGCTACCCGATTCCTGCAGTTTAAAAATATTCTAAAAATTATAAAAGTGTGAAAATATTATAAATTAATATGTGTTTCCATAACAAATACTATAAATTAAAAATTATGTAAAATTATATATATTAAAATTAGAATACTATATTATATTTTCTTTAAAATTTCATATATAGTAGAAGTATAAAAAGATGATGATAATGCATGCTTTTAAAGCTTACAGCTATAAAAAATCTTATATATAATATTACTTTGCGATGGGTTAGTAGACGTCAATTTTAATGGGGAGAATAAAAATGTACACATACTCATTGATGTGAGTGTAAGAAGCCTTTCGGCTTAATAAAAATGTACACATACTCATTGATGTGAGTGTAAGAAGCCTTTCGGCTTAAATATCTAATTAGTAAATTTAAAAAATAATAATAATAACTAGCAATCCACTTTGCTAAGAAAAACAATTTGAAATAAATGTTTGTTTTATGTAGTAAGATGGAATAAAAGTGTTTATTAATGATGGTATATATATTATTTTAATGTTTAAAAATGAATAATATTGAATTTAATTAATTGGTGAAATTTAGAAACAATATTTAATTATAAAGTACAATGATTATTTTGATAAGCTAAATTCATTGTATTTAAATATGTTTTTCTAAAATATTATAGTTTTTATTTTAATTTTTAAAATATAATAATTATGATTTTTTGGGTTTTTGTTTTTCTCCAATGGAAATGTAGAAAAAATATCTCATTTGTTGCTTTCTTTCTTTGTATAAAGTGTTTTATTTTTTTAATATTACTTTTATTTATTTTATATTAGATTTATTGAACGATTAGATTTTTTTCAATGGTCAACTATCATTCTACCACATTCTCAACCGCCGATCATTATAGTCAGTCGATAATGTTCATATAGGGAACGCCTTTGAAGTAATAATAAATCATATGATGGATAAAAAAAATCTAGATCAGTTTGTAGTGTTATGTAGGGTAAATAATTTCTATTTTTAAATTGTTTTACATTAATGATTAAATGACACTTCACAATTGGTGTAAGATGTTAGATATGGATAGCAAGTTGTCAATTGAGAACCAACGTCACCTCATCTATGTGAGACGCTCTTTGTTGTGACTAAATGGTCATTGAGCAAGATGTTCTTTGTTGTGGCTAAATGCTCACTAAGCAATTTTTCAATGGATTTGTTTATTCCAAATTTGGTGGTTTAATTGAACCGTGAGGGATAATGCTTTCTTTTTATTATTCAATTTTGGTTGTATAATGGAGCTCTACCATTTTCCCCCTTGAAGGCAACCATTTTGAAACTATTACAAAGAATTTAATTTTTAAAGGTTGGGTTTATGTGAGATGTTCTTTGTTGTGACTAAATGGTCATTGAGCAATTTCTCAATAGATTTGTTTGTTCCAAATTTGGTGGTTTTGTTGAACCGTGAGGGATAATGCTTCTCTTTTATTATTCAATTTTAATAATATAATAGAGCTCTACCATTTTCCCCCTCGAAGGCAACCATTTTGAAGCTATTACAAAGAATTTAATCTTTAAAGGTTGGATTTCTTATGATTTGAGTGTTTTTTGAGATTACAGAAGGTATCTTTGGATAAAGAAAGAGTGTTTGATATTTGTTGTTAAAAATTCTATTTTGATTATCATTTGTTGAAATGTGATCGTAGTGTGTAAATGAATACTAATAATATTGTTTGGTTGTTTAAAAAGGAATAGTTTTATCCTATCATCTTATATCAAATGTTTATAAAATGTTATTTTATTTGTCTTTAAGGCTATTGTTTGAAGTTGTTTTTTTTTTTTTTGTCTCTAATACAAGCAATTTTCAAAGAAATTTTGTTCATGCATTTTATTGTTCAAAATATTCAAAGTGGCATTGAGATATATGGATATGATAATTATTAAAGTCCAAGACAAGAATTGTGAAAAAACACCAACCTAGTATTGCTATGTATTTACTCTTGAGCCTAACATGCACATTTTGTAGCTTCTTCAAACTAAAAATTATGATTTATCCTAGCAATGTTTATAAGATGATCCATTGATAATACAATAGAATTTTAGTCTCCAATTGATGAATCTATAAAAGTAAGCAAGTCAATTATAAATTCTATAATGAATCCACAAAAAATAGAAAACCATCTCTACATATTTGACAATTTATGGAAACATGAATAGTAAAAAATGTGGGGTCTTACAACAACCATAATTTCTAATTATTTCATATATATATATATATTTTGTGATCATCCTCTTGGAGAACATCATCAATAATTACATAAACAAAGAGAGTACTAAGAGAGCAAAAGTTATTGGCAATTAGCATTTCAATTTTGTAGTCTTAGAACAAATGATTTAACATTAGGTGACATAATAACTTGTGTCTATTATCCATGCAATTTCTTACAATTATTTCACATTCAAAACTCACCTCAAAATCTCACAACTTGTATCATTAATATCTCCTACAAGAAGGAATAGACTATGTGTCACATCTTGTTTAATTAGCCTAGCTTAATCACTAGATTATTGAACAAATTATTTAAATGAAAATAATTAGGTAGATAATAATTTTGATTATGTTAAGTATTGTTGAAGCATGTTTATGTTGTTAACTAATTGTGTAAGTGTGATAGGAATCATTGTCATTCTCTCGAGTTGGAGAGAGAGTATCATCGGGGAAAAGGTTTTAGTCTATGGAGGTAACTTGTTATGATGGAATCAACACACACACTCACTCACTTAGACTCATGTAGTTAGGTTTCATGTGTGTGAATAAGATTTGAAATTATGAGCTTTCTTATATTGAAAATAACTACATTATTTAAGATGCCTTGTGTATTCCTAGCCTTGCGAAATAATTCAATGTCTTTCAAGGAAAACATCATTGATACCATGAATAATGTTTTATGTCTAAATTGTTAGAAACCTCAACAAGGGTGATGATTGAATTACATGAGGATAAAATCTCATATATATAAATTTAGACTAATTAAATAATTTGGAGAGTCCATGTGAATGCTTGATCATGAGCAAAACTTAACATAAGAATGTGTTATTATTATGAAAAGAAAATAGAAATAATATTAACAACTTTATTATAATTTAATGTTAATAATATTATAGTTTAGAAATAAAATTAATATTATCATTAAAAAATTACATGTTTTAATATTGATATATGTTAGTACGTTTATTTTATTTTATTTTAAAAATAGAAGGATTAAAAAACTATTTTAAACTATTTTAAAAATAGTCGGTCAATTGCATGCCGTGAAAAGGCAAGAGTTTCTCCATCTTTGGTAAGAGGGGAATAAGGATATTCAATGGGGAAAATAGACAAGGAGTTTTAGAAATATGGAGGAGGATTTGAAACAAAAAAAGGGGAGATAGCTTAAGGAAGCCTTGTAGGTCAGCCAAAGCAAAAGGGAAAAAAACCCAAAATATGTGGAACTCGTTTTTGGGCCTTTGGTTCTCGTAGCATATTAATTCTTCTTAATAGAAAGTTATGAATATATCTTTATTGGAACTTGTAGCTAAAAAAATTAGGTTAGATTTGATCTTATTTTTGTAAATGTATACATAAAAATCTTGTTACTTTGCAATTTTGGATAACTTAGTATTGACTATTACAGTTATTAAAATAAATATGGATTTATCTTGTATAATGTGGATATCTATGTTGTGTAATACATATTGTTTTTATGATAATGATAATTGTATATATATTTAAAATAGGGTACAAATTCAAGTTTATTGCCATCATATTAGGGTCTATAATGTTGGTCATTCCAAAGCTTAATATGAACCTACTATAGGATCATAATATGTTTGGTCCAAATCAGAGACTTTTATAGTAATATTGAAACTTGAATCAATACAATGTTTCTGAGGATGTTATGATCAGGCTCATAACCACCTGCATCTCTCCATGGGCTTGTTATTGTAAATAACTCCCTTATGTAAGTGAATTTCTCCTTTTGAAAATTGTATCTAGAATGGCATAAATATGATTTTGGTTACCATCTAAGGATGCCTCTTTATTGCCCCAATTAGTTAGAAAATTTTGGACATTGCATAGTAGTGGATAAATAATTTTTTTGAGAATTAGATCTTCTAGTCCATTTAAACAATATAGGTAGATACCTATTTTGATAACTCTAACAAGGGCCTTGATTAATTGCATTGATCACAATAATAGGATTCGTTTGACTTCAACAATAGAGTATCCAATTTCTAAAGCTACTTTAACACTTTTAGCCATCAAATCATAATCTTTGATCTCAATTATTTTGTGGGTTTATTAGTGAATAAAAATTGCCATATATTTAAGGTTTTTTTTGCAATGTCTTCAACACCAATCATCCTTCTAGGTCCATCAATAATCAAAATATAACAACTAATAATACATAACTTTGAACAAAGCATTGTGGTTGCGTGAAATATGCTCAAAATATGACATTAGAAATTAGCAAGGAATATATATATATCAATTTCATTAGATGGTCCACATCACTTTTAAGAAATTAAATTATTTTACCTCCACATAGCTCAATTATAACTTTATGGACACTTATATTGGTGTTGTTATCTTAGATTCTAGTGACTTGTTTGCACATTTTTGAAGTCCAACTATATCATATCATAAGCATCAAGACTTGCTAATAGAAAATTTAATCATTAACATTAGTCAAAACTTTCCTTATTATGTGAAAAATTTGGACTTAAACCTACTTGCATAACTTTATAAACCCACAAGCATGTCTTAATAGGATATTTTGAGAAGTTATTGAATAATTTGTAACTTTAAGCGTGTGGTAAATCTTTCTTCTATACGAATCCTTACTTCTTATAGAAAACCATCCAAAGGTTTCATGAATGATATTGCATTATTTTTTTATCCAATCAGTTGGTCTCTTAACCAATTATTTAAATTACACAAATTTATAAGACTATCATATTGTCAAATTGATGTTTTGGGTAACTAGTGATATATTGTAGATAAAACTACTCTTAAGTGGTTGGGATCCCTGAAAAACCATTTCTGGGTTTTGTTCTCCGTTCTATCACCTTTCCAAAATAGGTTGAATTTTTCAATTTTACCAAGGGATGTGAAATATATGATTATTTAAAAAATTTCCTTTCTACTGCAAGTTGAAACTCATAAGTGTAATTGTTTTTTATTATATTAGCAGGGAAAGGGCCCTGATCCCGCCAGATACAAAAAGAATTGAAATAGCAAAGAGAGACAGTCTGGGAAACAACACCAACTGAACCAACAAAAACAACTAACCAAACTAATTATTGTTTAGCAACCATTAGAAGGCATGCAGGCCATAATCATTAAACCAAAGTTATAACAACCACATGACCATTCATAGTATAATAAAAAACATAGTAAGCTAACATAAGACTAACCCAAGGGGCACATAGGCTAGAATAGAGATTAACCAAAGGCATGTATGACTCAAAATCATACTTAGAAATCAAAAAATAAGAGTCAGAGATTAACATCCAAAAACACCAAAGTAAAACGACAACCATTAAACCAGAGATCCCAAGAGCAAAAACAACAAAACACTATAGCCAACAAGATAGGGAGCCATTATTTGGTTGTAGCAATTAACTCCCAATTATTCCCAATCTGAGAGAGAATTCTCTCTAATCAGGGGCACTTTTAGTGGACAGATGCTTAGACTCTTCCTATTTTCTAGCCTTCTTGAGTCGTTTCTTGATTTTGGATTGGCAAGACACTGCTCCAACCATAGCTCTACACATCAACCCATCTATAACCTTCATGAGGGTGATTATGGATTTTTCTAGATCCTCCACCTATACCTACAAGAAATTAATTCTACTTTTCAAAAACTCAATGTTAGTATCTCCAAAAGTAGTAACACTAGGGGCATTAACATCATCCTCACGAGAAGCCATCCCAACTTCCTTGAGAGCCTCCTCCCCACCCACATCTTCCTCCTTGTTTTCCTCTTCTTCCTCCAATTTTTCTTCCTCCATATCATTTTCAAAGTCCTCACTTTCCATTCCCTCACTTTCCTCTTCTACTCGAGGTTCAAATTCTTCAGTAGTAAGCGGCTCTTCTTCCTCTTCCACTATAGCTTTCTTTTTTCCTTTTTCTTTTTATCAGAGGAGACCACCTTTTCCAATTTCTCCGATCTTCTACCACCTCTCAAAGTACCCCCCAACCCCTCTTCCAACTCCTCCTTTTGAAGACATTCAGAATCTTTAGAAATGGTGATGACATTACCTTATTTCTAAATATTGTTTATTTGGTTTTAGTTCTGATTTTTGGTTTTAGGGCGTTCCAATAAAAGAGGGGATTGCTTTCTTTTCCACATAGTGGCTTTAAGAAGTTACAGCTCAAGGGAGTTCTCCTCAAGGACAAGCTTGGGTTCAGAGGAATTTTTTTTGGAATGGGAGGTAGGGTTTTTAACAGTCGTTGAGGGGCTGCCCTCCATTGGTTCAAGCCTAGGAGCAAGAACCCTGGGGTTATTCTTAGGGATGGGTTGCTCATTAGCCATAGGAATAGCAACATCCTCATTTCCATTTCTGGGAGGGTCATCTTTCCTAATGTTCAGGGGATTACCATGAGGATTACTAGTTAGGACAAACATATACAAAGCCATTATTAACCCCTGGTGCAGGGGAGGCGAGGTACCATTCTCTATATTTTGTTGTAGGGAAGAAAGTAGATAAAAAGGAAAATTTATCCTATCATTATGCCTAATGTGGTTCGATATGGGGAAATTATAGGCATGCACTATCATATACCTTCCTTGTAAGGTAAAATAACACATAACAAACATACTAACCATGGTAAAAGGTGAAGGAAGGTTAAGTCAAGCATAACCATTCTAGAACCTTGTCAATACCTCCCCTTCATGTAAGAATTTATCCACAAAGCCTTGATATTCATTGCTACTTTTTTTCACCACCTTTGTGCCTTCATTAGCCAAACTAGTGGCTTCAAAAATTAACTGAGTTGTCACTTCGAACTTCACCGCACCTATGGCCACATGACCTTTCTTCCAAGAGTTAGTGAACTTTGAGGTCAGCTTCTCATTGTAGCCATGCATAGCTTCAAAGAAGGAAGCCATGCTGACAACTCTGAACATTCTCCACATATCAACATTATGTTTAAGGGAATCGTAATTGGGGGAGTATTGTGCACTTCCTCAGACCTCCCATTTAGTCGTGTGAAGATTTTTCAGACCCTTCTTCAATTTGGTACCCTTCTTGATACCACACCAAATCTCTTCAACTTTCATAAAAAATTGAACTACTGTCTCCAAACTTGCACAAAAAACAAATGTTGTTTGTGAGGAATAGAAAGCAGTTAATGATGACTAGAGAAATTTTCTTTGTTAATAGCATCAAAATACATGAGCCCAAGGATAATCCTAAAATGATTATTCAACTCCTTAATAAATCTTTCCAAATTATCAATATTGAGCCAAGCCTAAAAAATGAGGTGAGAAGGGACATATGACATGTTGATTGAATTTGAAAATACCAAGGCTTTATCATTACAAATACACTTGTGATATGGAAAGTACTGAAATATGATTTTAACATTAATAACCACCTTGATGATGCCCTCCTTATAACTTTCCATAATTTGAAAAATGTCACCCTTGCTATAATTATTATTTATGTCAATCCTATCACCTTTCATTCTAATGATCAATCTACCAAGACTCCTTATCCAGTTCTTAGTGAATATTAGCATTTTCATATTTTTATTTTAATAAACTATCTCTTATCACCCCTAACAATGACCCATACTCCCAACGTGTCCAAACTTGACACCTTAAAGCTTCATTAGTAGCAATGTCCACAAAATTGTTACCTTGTAAAAATGTTATACTCTGCAGCATGTGAAAGATTTCATAAGAAGTTACATTATCCATGATATCCCTTAATTCCCAATGGAAACCACAATCAACCTTTAGAATATAAACAATGAGCTTAGAGTCTCCTTCGAGGATAACTTTTTGGAAGCCTAAATCTTTCAATTGTTTGATACCACCCCCAGAAAGTCAAGGCCTCAGCCTTATTGTTAGAGTAGATCCCTATATTTTTCCCATAGCCCACTATACAATCCCCTTGGTGGTTTTTAATAAGACCTCCAACCCCTACCAATCCAGGGTTGCCTTTTGAGCAACCATCAAAGTTGCACTTAAACCAGTCCATCCTAGGAGGAGACCAAACAATATTATTTCTAGTGATGTAATTAGACCAATTGACATTCGTGAGGTCCTTTTTAAGGCCCCAAATTTGCTTAATTATGACCTCCTTGTAGGAGGGCATAGCCTTTGAGAGGGAGTACCCCCCAACTTCCACATTTTCTTGGATTTGATTCTTAAAGGCCATACATAAGTCTTTGTTGTTTTTAGCTATTTCCTAGAATACCCTATTGTTTCTCTCCTTCCAAATCCCCCAAGTTATGAAGGGAGGAACTTGACTCCAGAGATCCTTTATAACTTTGTGAGAGTAAGGGAAAAAAACCAGTTGTCAATAAATATTTCATTAAAGGAGGAAAGACCCATTCAATTAACAACAAAGGGAGAAAGAAAGACCAAATTTCTCTAGCATATGAGCAATGAAAGAATAGATGCGTTATAGTCTCCTCGTTCCTCTTTGTAAATTAAGCATTTGTTAACAAATTGAAACCCTCTTTTATAAAAGTATCAGTAGTGAGGATTTTTCCATGAGTAGCTACCCACCAGAACGAGTTAACTTTAGGTATTAGGTTTTTTAACCAGACATTGTTCCACTTGAAGACATTATTTGCTATTAGATTTTTCTAACTCCACATAGGCTATCTTAATAGAGAAATAGCTTGAAGGACTCTTGGTCTACAACCATTCATCCTTCCTATCTTTTGAGAATAATACAACCTCCCCAATTCTGGTGAATTCTTTGCACTACAACAACCCAATTTTGTTGTCTTTCTCCCCTTAGGGTAACTCCCATAAGCATATTTTTGAAGTTAATCTGATGAGGCTCTGGCCCCTCCCAATCAATATAACCTACAACCTATTTGCCACAAATCCTAATAGACCTTTATTTTATAGTATGGAGGTGATCAATGAAATAAAGGGGGGACCATTATTCCATCCATATTTCTAGAAATTAGTATCATTACCATTAGCAATCTGTTTCCTAGCTCCCATTTTTAGCACACTTCTAATTTTGAGGAGATTGTTCCAAAAAATAGAACCATAAGGCAAGTCTAAGGTACTAAGGAAACATCCCTGATCTTTGTTTCTTAGATACTTAGCCTTAAGAATTGTAACCCAATCTTTGGCTCCTTCAAACAGACACCACCCCATTTTGGCAACAAGACCTTTATTAAATAGTTTAATTCTTCTTATACCCAGGCCTCCAACACTTTTAGGAGCACAAACTTTTTCCCACCCCACTAGCGTCATTCTATTTCTCTCCTTTGTTCCTGACCAAATGAATCTTTTTTGGATTTGTTCAATCTTATTAGCAATAAAAGTAGAAATATTGAACAGGGATAGGTAGTAGACCATAATATTTTGAAGTGAGGCTTTTAGGGATTGGAGCTTCCCAACTTAACTTAAGAGTTTTCCCTTCCAACCCACCAACTTATTTTGGATTCTCTCAATAATTTAGTTCCAATAATTACTATAAGGTTTTTTAGAGATAAGAGGCAGGCCTAAGTAAGCAGTAGGCAAAGCAACTTCTTGGTAACCCAAAATGCGAACAACTTTGTCTTTCACAATTTGCTCAAAATTGAAGTATAACTTGCTCTTGTTGTAGTTGATGTGCTAACTTGAAACTCTAGCATAGCCATTCAATATTGATTTCCAATGACCAGCTTCCCCTACCAAGGCTTTTCCAAAGAGGATAGTATCATCAACAAACTGTTGGTGAGAGGTAGGAAGAAGAGTTGAAGTTGCCTCAATAAACCTTTAAACACCTCTGTTCCTAAGAATTCAACCACAATAATGAAAATATAAGGGGGGAGAGGATCCCCTTGCCTAAGACCACAGCCATAGGAAAAGAATCCCTTAGGAACCCCATTCACCAAGACAAAACACTTCATAGTGGTAACACAAGTAGTGATAAGTTTAAGAAACCTACCATTGAACCCATATTATTTAAGGACAACAAGCAGGAAAGGCCATGACACTCTATCATAGGCTTTAGATATGTCAAGTTTCAAATCCATCCCATCATTTTTACTAAGGTCCATATAATGGAGAATCTCATGAGTAGTTATAACAACATCTAGAATGTGTCTTCCTTGAACAAAACCTTTTTGATTTCTAGCTATATTTTATTCATGTTGGGATATGGTGATGTACACCTTTGCATAAAATTATTTATTATAATATTGTAATTAAATAATGATTTAGTTGTGATACACCTTGGTGGTGTTGTTAATCACACTAGGTAATTATTTAGGGTGCACTTGATGTTGTATTGTAACATTGAATTATTATTATTTGTGTGGGAGACATGTGATAATAATTTAATATTGGGGAAATATTAAATAATGTGATGTCTTAGTACCCAATATTAAATAAGGGGTTAGTAGTTTTGTATTCACATGGTTTAGTGGTACATGGTTTCACCTTACCACTAGTTGTATTATGTGTGAGCTTGTGCCTATAAATGCAAACACATGTGTAGTGGTTTAGGTTGGATGAGTGGTTTGGCTATCATTATTGAGCCTTGTTGAGAGTGCATTTGTGAAGCATGGCATGGGATGTGTGGATTCATGCTTGGACACATGGGAATGCATTGTAGGGCTTGATGCTTAAGAGGTTTTCATTGTAACTCTTGTATTTACTTCATGGTTGATTAATATGATGGAGTATGGATGATTTTGGAGGCTGGGTTTTTCCCTCTTGAGGGTTTTTCCAAGGTATATCTTATGTCATATTTGATGGCTATGTTGTCTATTCTCTTGCATGTGGATTCTAAGCACTTATTTGCATTGTTATCTCTTTTGGGTTATGTGAAAATTGTCATTAGATGGTTGCAAGCTTCCTTACAATTGGTATCAGAGCTTTCATGGTTGAAGATTTTTTTTATAACCCTAGATTAAGAAAATATTGCTTGAAGTTTGAATCTATACAATGCATGAGAGAATGAAAGACATGGAAATATATGAGGGTTTTGCAAGTTGTTTATTGCAGATCTAAGGGTTTTGGGTTTGTCATTATGATGGGATGTTTGTAGATTTGGGGTGTGAAAAATTAGGGCAAAAAATGGTTTCTTGGTTGTGCATTCAAATGGGGGTTTGTGGGAGAAATTTTACAAATGACCCCCTGGGACAAAATGAACCTCATGGTTGGATTCAAGTTGGCTGAGAGACGAATTTTGATATATAACTTGACATATTTTGGAGAAGTTGAAAAAAAAGACATTTTTTTTGTAAAATCCCCATTTTTGCATTGTACGAGCGACATTATAATAGTAAAAAAAAATAAAAAATAAAAAATTCTTATCGAACTAAAAAATTGTCCCTTCAAATAAAAATGAAAATGAAATTAAAATAAAAAAATCGATGAATACCGATTGCCATAAAGTTTATATTAAAAAAAAAAATAGTAAATGGAGGTTGTACCCCCGATCCATAGACCTATCAGAGGTACCGATAGGGTATTGTCAGGCCGACAGTATCTCTGATAGATGGTGCTTGGTTCGCCAATAGGGCCTTGCCCCGATCTGGCAGCCGGTTACCAAAGGTCGATTGGCGGGGTCCGCCAAACAAGCATTAAAAAAGGTTTTTATTAAATAAAAAATTTCATTGCCTTTTTTTTAATTAAAATTCCACCGCACAAAATTAAATGCCAACCCTTTTTGAAATGCTTTGGAAATTTATTTGAAATTAATAAAATTTTTGGGTCCGGTTGAGAAAGGGTGGCATTGCCCAGGTGGCTTTGCCACCATCGGCGAGCCACTGCCCCACCACTAGGGGGGGCCTTAAATTTCTTTGCCTCATACTCTAACTGGGAAACTTTTTTCCAAGGGGCATAACTTTCACCTAGGTGCTTTGATTTTTTACTTCTTAGACTCATTGGAAAACTAACTTAGTGCTCTACATTGTGGTGCCAAATATTTTTCTAGATTTTGCAGTTTTGATAGTGTTTTGCTAGCTGAAAGTTATATGTTTGTTTCAAGCTTCGAGAGGTGATATTGGGTGCATACAAAGTCAGATTTTGGACTTCGAATAATTGATGAAAATCTTGTTTAGAGCACTACATAGCGGATTAGGTTTGGAGTTTTTTTGACATGATTTATTTGTTGATATTCTATCTTGAGCTATTTATGGGTTATGTTGACTATGGTGATACTATGAGTTATGGATTATCAGATCTAGGAGATTTGATGTTGGATTCATTGTATGCTCAATTATACATCTTAGATTATTCTCTTTTTGACATGGTTATCAGTGTTTGGTTGGATTTGTATGCTTCATTGTTGTATCTACAATTTGTGTAGCATTGTAGGTAGTCTATAGTTGTTGCACCTATGACTTGGACATGGGTTGTTTATGCCCATAGATATTTCAGTGTTGACACATTTTCAATTTTGGTGGCTTGGTCTAGTCAGTTGGTTTGCTGGTTTTAATGTCATGTTGAGGAGGTGAGATGGTATTACTAGGTACAGTCATGATGTGAGATCTATGCAGTTGACTATGTTATGTAGATATGTGGGACACAGTTGGGTGATGTTGGTTCATTTGGTGGTGATCATGGTGTCATGGATGTTGCTTGTGATTTAGAGACTTTGGCATGTCATGATGGTTTATGCAAGTGCATTATTGGTGGTTTTGGATTGGTTCTGATTCAGGTTGTGGTTGTGCATCTTCTTGGTATGTGGATCATGGTTTACTTTGCCTTCTTCATTAGGGAGCTCATGCTGCATTTGACTTCTTTGATTGTGTGAGGGACTTTAGTTGATCTTCATTTGGAGATTGTTATCATGATGTCATGATAGCTTGTTACATTCATTGGTTATACACTTTTAGTGGGAAATTTTTGATAGTTATGGTTTGGTGGTAATGGATATGTTTATGATGGTTTGGCAATTGTATGTTTCTTCTTGGCTTGGAGATCTTGGTTTCACTTGTATTTTACTGATATTGCAGTTGAGTGTGTGCAAACATGGATGATCTTCATGGAGAGGATGGTTGTCATGATGCCATGTGTAGCTCGTACCATGGTTCAATGGGAGTTGTTGGTAGTGATGTGAATACATCATTTGGTATGGTTATCTTCATGTGATTGGAGACATGTTTTCTTGGTTTAGAGTGGTTGCTATTGTATCATGGTTTACTCTTGATGCATGCTTAGAGTTGTGGCATGGTACATGTTCTCTTGAGACCAGGTTGTATATATGTTATGATGCATGTAATCTCCTAGGAGGAGATAGTTAGATCATGTATGTCATGTTTATGTTCCTGATTCATGATTGAAGCTTTGACATTGATCGTGGTAGTGATTCTCTTTGTATTGGGTACATTGATCATTTGCTTGATTACTTCATTATGGTACAATGTTGCATTTGGAGTTTGGAATGGATTGATTGGTTACAAGTACTCATGGATACTTGGAGACTTTGATGGTTGGTGTTCATTTGTGCTTAGAGACATTTGCTTGAGATAGATACTCTTTGGAGGTTTCAACAGGAAGACCAAGGAGCTTTCACTTGGATGTGGACACGAGTGCATGATAGAATGATAGAGGATATTGTTCTTGGAGTGAGTCATGATGACTTGGTTATCTTGGAGGAGCATTCTCATTCCCCACTCTTGGTCTACTCATAAACTTTTATTTGAGAGGTATTTTCCCATTATATCTTTCATATGTGTTATGTTTTGTGCTTTGATTTCTCATGGGATTGAGTTGATTCATGGTGGTTGATTATGGATGCTCATTCGAGGATTGGTTTAGCATGAGTTTATATGCTTTATCTTTCATAGATATGGATATTGAGCTATGGATAGTTAGTTCTAGAGGATTCATTTTGAGAGATGTTGTGGCATGGTTATCTCCTTGTGCATTTGAGTTTATGATATAATTCATTGATGAGGATTGTTAGGAGATGGTTTATGGGCTGATTTCCAGTTTTGGGGATGGTTACTTTGAGTTTTATCTTCTTGATTAGAGAGGCTTGCATCCATGTTGGTATTGTTACATTGATTCATATGTTGTACTTGGTCTATGAGATTGAGTGTTATGGGTGTTGTTGAGGCTTTTCATTTGGGGTGTTAGGAGATCATACTTGACACAACATTACACTTTTGATGTGTTGGTAGGAGGATATTGTGGTTTACAGGTGTAGACCCTAAATATGCATTTTGCTCAAAAATAAACAAGCATGAGTATTGTTAAATCAAGCAAAATCAGATATAGAATCCATATGAAATATTGAATCATGCTTCATAATGCAATCCAAACAACAAAATATCAACTAAACTAAGTGAAAGCATAAAGAAGCAAGAATCCAACTCTATCTCATATTGGATTGGTGTCACATGTGCTAGTGACCCTTTCCCAATCCTTGATTGATAAGCTTAAGATGAAATTGCTATGGATATGGAGATGCTAAATGGACAAGATCAAATCTCAAATGAAGAGAGTGACCTTACAAGAGATTGTGGAGGATTTGCTCAAAGATGAAGCTTGTATTTAAAGATTTTCAAATGCTGAGTGTTGAAGAGGGACCAATGTGGGACTAAAGATCAAGCCAATAAGATAAGGCCACTTGTCAAGTGATGATAGGCCAATGTATGTGCAAGATTTGGGAAGAGTGCCCATGAGAGGGAAAATTTGAATTCAAATTTGCAATAAATTTTGAGAGGGGGACAAGGAAAAAGAGAAATAAATGCCATGTTTGACTTGTCATGTTGAGGGAAAATAGGTTTTAATAAATCAATAAAATTGATTTATTGTGCAAGTGGATATATCTAGAGGATGCAAGTGGGATGGGATTAGCATTAGATTTAATCAGGATTAATTAGCTAAGATGATGATTAGGGTGTTTTGACCTTTTTGAGATAAATATTTGATTTATTTAAATCAAGAAGGATGGAAATGCATTATGATGGATGTTTGATTTATTTGATTTAAGCTGATGACTTTAGGAGATTGATAAACTTGATTTATTTTTTGGATGAATATGACCTAGTTGAATGCATTATGTCAATTTGATGTGTCTACATTTTGCCCCTCTTTGAAGCAATGTACTTGTTGCGTTGGTTCAAAGAATAAACTTGCCGCGATCGAAATTTAAAAATTTCTAATTTTTTGATGCCCGTGGAAAGTACAGGTACATTGCCCCTCGAGAGATCGAGTGAAAAGATTCGATTTGAGGGTCGATCTCACGATAAAGAGGTTCAAAATGGATGGTTATGGATGATGATGCAAATGAGATGATTTTAAGATGCTTAGAATAACAAATCTATATTATCCTAAACAACTTAAATGATGCTATGATATGAGATGGATGAGATTGATGATGTGATATTCTATGATATGCAATGGATGATTTATGGGATGCTTAGACTAACAGATCTATATTATGATGATGATGCATGTGAGATGATATGCAGAATTCTGATGATTTATGGATGAAAGATGAATGCATAATGGATGCATGATGGATGCATGCTAACGGTTTGTGGATGCAGGATGGATGCATGATGGACTATTCATGATGCAATGTTATCGTGGAAATGAGATGATGACAAGAGGATCCAACAAGTCCATGATTGGTCGAGACTTTATTAGAGATGATGATGATGATAGATGATGATGATGATGAGAAATGATGATGATAGATGGATGATTTGCTTATCAAGGATTGGGATTTTCAAAGGGTCACTTACTTTATGTTTGATAACACGCCTAAGCACGATGCATCAAGGTATGAAGGACCAGGATGGCATTGTACTTAGTGTGATGGACTTTGACTCAACAAGCAGATAGGAGTATTCTTGTTCACACTTGACATACAGAAACCTTGCTAGGGCGTATCTAACAAAGCAAGTATTCGCCAAGTTATATTACAAGAGCGTCCAACAAGCACAGCAGACAAAATAATAATGATCGTTGCCCCATTCTTATCTCTCTAAATCCTTCGTTCGGATATCATCAAGAGGTCCTTGGAATGAGTGCAATAAGATAAATCAAAAGAAAAGATCAAGTACACAAACAAGCCAATGTTCTTCATACCTTTAGCCAAACGGATGTGTTTTGATAGGATAAGAATCCAAGGTGATATCCAAAATGATGCCCATTATCGGAACGATATATCCTAGGACATGCATTGTGGAGGATGATGATGGTTGATAAGTTGATTGATAGGCTGTTGATATAAGGTTGACTGACATGTTTGCGACTGATCAAGAGTTTGATTTTGTGTTCAATGGTTCGTTGTTTCAATTTTGATTTTACGATTGAAGCTTGATTTTGTTGCTTGCTATGATTGTTTCTATTTGCATTGCCAAAGGATGAAGGTGATGATCAGTTATTATGGATGATTGATTATTGCGGGTGAAAGTGAGATGAGGCGGATGGATTTTTTCAAATATTTGGATGTTTTTGACGTTTTGAAATGTTTTGAGGCTGTTTTTGGTGGTTTTCAAGATTTTACAAATGTTTTGATTTTTTGATTTAGCGATGTTTTGGGATTTTGATGTTTTGAATGTTTTTGGATTTTGATGTTTTTCGAATGTTTTTGGATTTTGATGTTTTTCGAGTGTTTTTGGATTTTGATGTTTTTAGAATGTTTTTGTATTTTTGATGTCTCGGGGGCTGATCAAAGATTAGCCTTGCCTACGTTTAAGCTCAGAGACGACGTAGTTCAGATTCCAATGTTTTTGATGTTTTTTGACTTTTATGAATGTTTTTGGATTTTTTTTATTTTTTTTGATGTTTTGGATGTTTTTTGGATTTTTTGACTTATTTTTGGATTTTTGCATGATTTGGATGATTTCGATATGGATGTGTGATGATATCAGTGCTCTATTTAGGATTTTTGTTGAAAACCAAGCTAAGGTTGATTGATCGGATCAATGGATTGATGATGATGATAACATTGTTGAGGATACACAACAATGCAATGATAGTGTTATGCAACACAAGGATTTGATGGGATTGATGATGATAACATTGTCGAGGATACACGACAATGCAAGGATTGGATTGATCAGGATTGATGAGGATAACATTTTTGAGGATGCACAACAATGCAAGGATGGATGGATTGATCGAGATTGATGAGGATAACATTGTTAAGAATGCATAACAATGCAAGGATAGTGTTAAGCAACACAATGATTGGGAAGGATATCCCAAGATGATGATGAGTTGATTGGATTTGATTTGATCAAGATTGTTGAAGCTTGGTTTGGAACAAAAGATGTTTGGATGATTTGATGTGACGTTTGACGTGTAGCTTAGATGCGACTGATATTGATTGATGTTTGATGAAAGATGAAGACTGATAAGAAATGTCTTCTTGTCCAAATGTGTCATGGGCTAGTGATTCAGATTTTGGATCACAATTGCTTTGACCATTTGATTTCACATTTTCCAATGTTCGGATCACCACATAAGTCGGAGGACATAGATCAAGTTTTATTCCTGAAGCAAGATGTAAAAAATCTGCCCCCAATGTCTAGCAATGTATGGAATGTGATAGGTGAATGCTCAGATAAGTATATGGATGGATGGATATGGATTAGATTACAATAAGATAAGGTGTTTGGATAAAGAATGCTCATTTGCATAATGCTTCATGGCTCGGATAATGCTGCATAGGATGGGATGGATGAAAACGGCCCATGTCAAGATGTTTACCATAAGCAAGCGTAAAGCGTGCCCCAAAATTTTGTCAAGATCAAGATGACTCAAACTATGGATGCAGATATATGCGAATGGATTGGATAAATGGTTCATGGATGCGTGGATTTATTATGGATAAGATGGATGGAATGCTCGATTTATTACAGATGGGATGAGATGCTTTCATTTGAACTGGCGCACGTAGATGCTCGATTCTACTCATGACGCTTGCTTGCCAGGTTTTCATCATGGTCTTGCCCAAAGCGCCGCCCATGCGGTTTTCACTAGAGGACGATTTTTATCTTTACTGTTTTCAATCCTTTTTTTCTATTTTTTGGATTTTCATATTTTTGATTTTTTTGGTTTTAAAAGATTTTAAGCTCATTGAATCACAAGGTGTTGCTGATGTAGATGCCCTGTCATAATGTGCCATCGATATCGCTTGAAGGAGCTGCTTTGCTAAGATACATGCACTTGAATCACTTTTGGGATTCTTGATCGCTTCATCGATACGGAGTTAACTCTGTCTTGGTGCACACACGATAAAGTGCCTTCAAAATCTTTATGATGAAGGGTCGTTGCCAATACACGGTCAATGTAAGAATTGGATATTATCGTGGAGGCGTGGATGGAGTGTGTTTAGGGATAAGAGATGGATTGGTTGACAGTTTGGAACCTTTGACTCTCCAAACTTGGGAAGATGAGCAATGATGGGTGGATACGGAAGTGTGCGTGGAATTAGGACCAACTGCTTGATACACTTTGTACGTCACTTGAAAAGCCTGCTTTTGATTTTGTGGACATCCTTGATGGATATTTTTCCCTTTTTTATTTTTTCCCACAGTTTCTTTGACTGATGGAGTTTGATAGGGATGATCTTTCTTTGTATGTTTTGGTATCCATTTGTATTTGATTTGTCCATTACACTTCTTAGCTTCTTTTTCTTTGATAACATTCTTCGTACTTTGATTCTGATCATTCATTTGATGTTGGTCCCAATTCATGGATGGGGTGATGGGTGGATGAAGATTCATGGCGTGACTGGTTGTAGTATTGACATCAGTTTCACCATAAGAATTATTCGTGCTCTCTATGTTGACGGTTGTTTGAGACGAAGTTGCCCCCAGTATTGTGGAAGTAGTATCTTCATGCTTTGATTCTGCCTGTTCTGAGATCTCTTGTATAGAATGCACTCTCTGATAAATGACCACCGTAGGTGACGTTGTTTCAATTTGCTACTCTGCTAACTCTGGATGTTTTATCTGACTTGTTTCCTTGGGCGGATAATGATGGATATCTTTATTCATGATGTCCTCAATCTGAGTTTGGGACATATTTGATCCTGATGTTGACAACTCCGTTTGATTGTAGGAGTTAAGAATCTACTCTTTTTATGTAACACAATCTTGTTCTAGCTGAAGATCATCTACGTGTCCATCCATAGAAAGCATCTCATGGGTAGATGGAGGAGTAAGTGCTATGTGGATGTGATCATCTTGTGTGGATAGGAGAATATCCATTAGATCATTGTAGTATCTTGGAGATACAAATTTTTGATCTTGATTTATTTTGGGATTGCTTTCGATATGCTTTGGATCAAGCTCTTGACATGGGTCGGTTTCAAAGGATGGATCGCTTACAAATGGTGCTTGGATATCTTCATTAGACATGGTAAGTGGTTCAACATCCTCAAGTGTCGAGTTTAGGGTTCCTTTAGTATCTGTAGCCATGAGGTCGAAGGATGTCAATATGTCTTGGGAAGGACCATTGCTAGACTTTGGTGAAGGATTTTGATTATGTTTTGGAATAAATTCTCGAGATATATCCTCTAACTCATTAGGTGATGTAGAGACATTTTTGACATAATCATTGGTCGATGCCTCATTGGATGAGACGAAAACATCTTTATTGACGGATAGATCTTGATCATTATTTTCAACAATTGTGGTGGAGAGATTGACAATGCTATCATTGTCCCCAATAGCAATTATCTTTTGATCAATCAAGTCTTGGATGAGAATTTTTAGTCGAATACAACTTAATGTTGTGTGTCCCTTTGTTTTGTGATAATCACAATGGTGCTCCTCATTATACCGTGGTGGTTTAACTAGGGGTTCTTGATAGTTCCCATAGATGGGGAGCTTGATGAGATTTTCTTGTACCAATTGTTGCAAGACTGATTCGATTGGTCTCCCAAGTGGTGTGTATTGTCGCTTGTTTCTTTGTGAGATTTGTACTTTAAGTTGACCTTGTGGTGATTGATTTTGGAGATGTGGTGATTGATCTTTGACATGTGGGGGTTGGATTTGTTGATGTGGTTGACCTTGATATCTAACTTCTTGACCTTGGAAATATTGTTGTGGTTGCAGACACAACTCAATGCTTTGATGACATGAATTAACCAACGAAAGATTGTATTGATTTTGGAGTGAAGATATCTCTTTTCCCAATAGTTCAATTAGTTTGGCATGTGAAGCAAGTTGCTCAAGTGAAATTTGATCTTGATGTTGAATTTGACTCCCTTGATTCGACTTTTGTTTAAGTGGATTTGGGATGTGTAGTTGTGTTTGATTTTGGACAACATTCTGATTTGTGATGATGGGTTGAAATTGACCATTGCTCATGTTGGGAACATTCGGATAATTTTCAAATGTATCCATCCCAAAGTTTGCTAGATTCATGTTTTGAAAACTTGTACTTGGTGCCTTCTCATTTGGTTTGTAGGGATTTGGTGGGATGACATTGTTCGTTTCAAGGTTCATGCATTGATTGTTCGATTGATAGACTTGTAGTTTTGGGTTTAGATCTCCCAATGGGAAATGTGTTCCAATCTTTGATTTCGGCACACTCACACTTGTTGTTCTATTGACATTTGTCGAAGGTAATGGTCCCATGTATGGATTATATAAGTGTGAGTTTTGATAATCAATCAGAATTGTAAGGCTTTCAAGATTCAATTGATTTGGATTACTCAAGATGTAGGGATCAAGTTTGTATTCCATGTTCTCCTTGTGTTTTGACCTTGTTATGAAAATGACCTCTAAGTTTCTTTAGGACCAATGATGAGATGAAGGACGAAAGGTGTAAATGATATGAATGATGAACGTTTAGGGACTTTGTATCAATGCTAGACTTAGGGATTTTGATTTCGATTGGTTGATTTGGATGATGAACTTGTAAACCTTAAGATGTTGGATGTGATATTAGGATGAACTTGTTCAAAGGATGGTTGATAATTTAACTAAGTGTGCGCGGAAGGATTCATCCAAACACACCTAGCTAAACAAGTGATTTTAGGGATGTACCCAAGTCTAGGTAATGACGTTTTCAAAGCTCTAAAGTTGTTTGTGGGATGATGTTGATAAATGTTTGAGGTGGATGAAGTGTTTTATTTTGATCCTAAGAGACTTAGAGAGGCTTTGTTTACTAGGCCAAGGTATTGAAGAACACACTTTTCTCTAAGAGCAATCAAAAGACCAATATGACCAAAAGATATCAAGCACATGTGTGGGGTCCAATTCGTTATCTTTGCTTAATGAATACTTTTTACCACAAACAAACTCTTTGATTAAAGTTTCAAACTAAGATGTCCAATGTCTTAATTTCTTTAAACCCCACAAGATATTTTATGTGGAAATTCAATGAACTTAAGGCAAGGGTTTTCCTATTGTTTACTCAAGAAGACAAATTGAGGTATAATCCAATGCTTAGGAACCTCTACGAACGTGAATCCGTAGGGAAAGAAGTAACATATGGATTGAGTCAATGATATTTGTCTTAAAGAGGGTTTGAAATTTTGAGAATCATGTTGAATGTTTGTTTGCAAAATGTTTTTGAATACACACTGTGTTTTCAAACAAAGAATAATTACAAGCCCTATGGATGTGTAAGACTATATTTGTTGGATTCCCACTTGGACAAGTCCAGCTACGCTTATCTCTAGTGGATGGTTAGATGCTTGACCCCACTGGCTCCCCTCCACGGCTCATTAACGTCAATCGGGGCAGCCAAGCATCAACACCCATGAAACTCCTATGGCGTGCTTTCCATCTCTACTAGAAGGCTGTAAGAGTGTGGGGTGGCAGAATGACCATTCTTGCACCAACAAATAGATTAAGGATTTTGGCAAATTCTAGCACATGGGTTCTAGTAAGGACTTTCCGTTCGTGGAGATTGACCCATGGGCAAGAGTCCCCTTTCGGATCCATCTGCCGAGCCAACCGCGTGATTATGGCGTTTAACCAAAACCCTCATTTATATCCCGGCTGGAAATACTCTTGGCTTTAGAGTGTTACCGGTTGAGTCATCCCTTGGGTGAGTACTTTTTCCCCAAGGCAGGCCCTCTAAGATAAACAAAAGCAAGCAAAAACACAATCCGTAACTCGATCGAACTTTGATGGCACAAAGAAAGAGAATGTATGCGAAAATGCCCCTACTCACACTCGCACAAGATGTTCAATTTTTAAGCCCAAATTGAAGTGTTTCAAAGCAATCAAATGTATTTTGAGTGTTTCTCTTGCACCCTAGATTGCACGAAGCGCAAGGGGAGAGGATATGCACTCAAAAGACAACATCACACAGTTCAAGCACTTGTTCATTTTATAGCCTTCAAAGCAATTGTGAATTCGTTTTAAGCACCAAAATGAAGTGTGAGGATTGCTTGTCCAATTTTTAGCCCAAAATGAAATCTAGTAAGTTTGTCCTAAGATTCCTTTTAAGCCCTAATGAAAATCAAATTGTTCGTTTTAGACCTAAATGAAAATTAGTGTTCTAAAACGAAAAGATAAAAAACTTCGTGAAGTAGTGTTGATCAAACACTTAAAGTGTTAAAAAACACATTGTGTTTTCAAAAAAAATCATCCCCCTTTCGTCTTCGTTTGCTAGCCTCCTCCTTGTTGATCTTTTCGCTTTCATTTTTCCTTTGTACCTCCATTGTTCATTTGTACCATCAGAAACTAACACCAGCAATAGAGATCATGTTAAAACGAGCCCCCAGGTGAGATACTTGCTGAAAATAAAAAATGTTAAACTCTCTAAATAGAAATGCTATTATGGCTAGCGTTCCATCCCAACAGATGGTACCAGTTTAATTGGAGTGGCATTGCTCCACACAACACCAAAGAGGTCCTTGACCTCTCTGTCCACTTGTCCCCATGCTTTCTCTGATATTTGTTCTGTCACCGTTGCTCCGGCCTCCACTGCCCTATCAAACGCACTGTCTGGAGATGGACCCGAAGGTAAAAAACCAGGAGATGCACCAGAAGTTGGGACAAACGCATAATCTAATTTTTAAAAAAATTCCAGAAAGTCAATGGCACGTCTAAGGACAAATTGAACAACCCTTGTCAGCGAAATCTACAAGCACTATTGGATGTCCTCACAAACAAAGGTAGATGGGATTTAACACATGACCCAGCTACTTCCTGGGCATTTGCCAATGACAAGCATTGATTAAACTTTAAAAGTTATGAAGTAAAGTTCAAATTACGTAAGAAAAGCGAGTATAAATGTAGGAAACATACAACAAAATCTTCTCAGCAGATAATGTACATTTAATCTGTCATTCAAATCACATCTTATCAGTCCATTCTTGGAGAAATAACTTCATGTCTTAAGCAAGTATTGAATGCAGCAAGAGATAATTTGCACTTACTCAACAAAAACAATGGACAAGGCGTAACTTAATACGTATCTGTCTGTAGCTAAATCCTGAAAATGTGAGCTAAATCGATAAAACTCAAGACAGTGATTTGCTTTTAATACCTTTCATATGACACCTATATATGACTTAAATGAGCAAACTCATGAAATACTGTCGAGCTTATCAATACGTTAGACTTTGGAAATTTATTCAAGATATAGAAGCATAGGCTAAATACGTTAGCTTTTGGAGAATTTTCCACAAATGAAATCTAATATTAAACTATCACATCAATTGTTAGCTTTTGGAGACTTTCCAGCAGCCCTCCTTCAAGCAGCCCTCCTTCTAGCACCATTTTGTAGACCCTAAATCTGCATTTTGCTCAAAAATAAACAAGCATGAGTATTGTTAAATCAAGAAAAATCAGATATAGAATCCATATGAAATATTGAATCATGCTTCATAATGCAATCCAAACAACAAAATATCAACTAAACTAAGTGAAAGCATAAAGAAGCAAGAATCCAACTCTATCTCATATGGGATTGGTGTCACATGTGCTAGTGACCCTTTCCCAATCCTTGATTGATAAGCTTAAGATGAAATTGCTATGGATATGGAGATGCTAAATGGACAAGATCAAATCTCAAGTGAAGAGAGTGACCTTACAAGAGATTGTGGAGGATTTGATCAAAGATGAAGCTTGTATTTAAAGATTTTCAAATGCTGAGTGTTGAAGAGGGACCAATGTGGGACTAAAGATCAAGCCAATAAGATAAGGCCACTTGTCAAGTGATGATAGGCCAATGTATGTGCAAGATTTGGGAAGAGTGCCCATGAGAGGGAAAATTTGAATTCAAATTTGCAATAAATTTTGAGAGGGGGACAAGGAAAAAGAGCAATAAATGCCATGTTTGACTTGTCATGTTGAGGGAAAATGAGGTTTTAATAAATCAATAAAATTGATTTATTGTACAAGTGGATATATCTAGAGGATGCAAGTGGGATGGGATTAGCATTAGATTTAATCAGGATTAATTAGCTAAGATGATGATTAGGGTGTTTTGACCTTTTTGAGATAAATATTTGATTTATTTAAATCAAGAAGGATGGAAATGCATTATGATGGATGTTTGATTTATTTGATTTAAGCTGATGACTTTAGGAGATTGATAAACTTGATTTATTTTCTGAATGAATGAATATGACCTAGTTGAATGCATTATGTCAATTTGATGTGTCTACAATAGGTTTCTCTCTTCATGGTTCCTTCCTTGGATGTTCGTGTTCATGTTTGGGAGGATGGTGGCAACATGTTGTGAGAGATTATGTAGCTACTTTGGTTGCATGTGTGGATCATTGTTATTGTTCTTGGTACTTCATGCTTTAATTTACTTATGAAACCTTGATATATAGTGTTGATTGGTAGAATTGATATGCTTTGACATTACCTATGCAGTGGGAGTTCTTGGATATGTATTTTCTTCATTGTCATATTTGATATAGGGAGCTTGGTTATAGTTTAGAGGTTGCATATGTTCTTGGTATGGGTTTAATGATGTATCAATACCTTAGAGGTATGGATGGTTGGATGTATTTGCATGTGTTGTGGATGCTATTTTTTATCATGTGGGTTTTTTCAGTTGACAATAGCTTGGTTAGAGCCTTTGTTATCACTTGGGTTTGATACTTGTGCTCGTGGATTGGTGTATCTTCACCTTGGAATGCTCCTTTTCTTCCATAGATGGCATGTTGGAGGATGAGAGTTCTTGCTTGAGATGGTGGTCACATTGTTCTTATTGCAGGTGTCTTGATGGAGCATGAGAGCATGTTGGAGATTCATGTGGTTTCATGTATGGCTATGATGATGTATTTCATGTATTGATACCTTATGCAATATATACAACAAGTGGGAGAATGTTGGGATATGGTGTTGTACACCATTGCATAAAATGATTTATTATAATATTGTAATTAAATAATTATTTAGTTGTGATACACCTTGGTGGTGTTGTTAATCACACTAGGTAATTATTTGGGGTCCACTTGATGTTGTATTGTAACATTGTGTCGAACCCTGATTCCCAACCTACAAAAAACACAAGAAACAATCAATATGTTAGATCAAATGCATGGTTAGAAACATGATTACTCAAGAAATTCATTTGAAAGTAAAAGAAGAGGAATGAAGTTACGAACACAACAAATTTGAACCAAGAATATCAAATCCTATTCTAAAACCATGCAAACTCTTAATCTCTTGAGGGAGTTGGTGCCAATTTGATGTGAAAATTGGCCCTTTCCCAACTCCAATGGTGTGATGAAGATGCTTGATGAAGGATTGATGCTTGTAGTGATGACTTCAATGGAGCTCCATTTTGAAAATCTACAAAAATCCTAACTATGCTTGGATGAAATTGATGATAAGTTGCTATGGATTTGAGTATAATAACTTTGCATGAATTGTGTATCAAATGAAGGATGAGATCTTCATTTATAGATGAGATTGATTAGAGAAGAGGAAAAAGGGATGAATGTGGGACTAATCTTCAACAAATGAGAAGAAGCCACATGTCATCATGTGAATGGTTGAGGAATGAGCACATTTTGAAGAATGTGCAAAGAGGGGGTAGATTCAAATTCAAAATATGGCTTGAAGGATGAGGTGAAAGGTGAAGCAAATGCACATGGCTCAAGAAAAGGACATGTAAGAGATTTTAAATTCTTTGTTGGAAGGGACAAGTCCTTTTGGGGGAGATTTCAAATTTGAGGAATATTCCATCTTTGATGCCTTTTTTGAATGAAAATAGATGATTTATAAATCAATTAAATTGATTTTCATGTGTAAGTTGCAAAATCTAGAGGATTTGAGTGATTAGGATTAGCATTAATTGTGATTTGATTAATTTAAATGATGTTAGTTGATTTGACCATTTTGACTTAGATTTTAGGATTTAAATAACTCAAAATGAGAAGAGAATGATCTAGACTTAGTTAAATAAATATTTTTGATTTATTTAACCAAAGGGGGAGATGTTAGATTAAATTAGATAAATGTTTGATTTATTTAATTTAATTAGATGAACTTTAGATATTTAATCAAATAATATGGATTATTTAATTAAACAAAGATAGGAAGATGAAATGAGCTAGCTAATTACACATAGATGATGATTTAATTAAATTGAGGGATTTATTTAATTAAAAGGGGAATTATGATGACTTTAATCAAATAAGGCTATTTAATTAAATGGTTAGACAGAGGGATAATTCAGGATGAAGCGACGTTAGTAGATCAAGATCAAGTGCATGTACATTTTACGTGTCTACATTTTTCCCCTCTTTGAAGCAATGTACTTGTTGCGTTGGTTCAAAGAATAAACTGTCTTGATCAAAATTCAAAAAAAATCTAATTTTTTTAGATGCCCCACTGTTGCCCTAGCGAAAATAATTACTCTGGTATACTGCCCCCTTGAGAGATCAGGCGAAGAGGTTTGATTTGAGGGTCAATCTCTCGACAAAGAGGTTCAAGATCAATTCAACTCAAATATTTGATGTAGACAGTCATCAACCATGGGTAGCCTCATGATTATTTTGATATATTACACCCATTTGATCCTAATTTGCACCATGACAATTACATTATTGATGATATAAATGAGATGATTATGATGTTTATATGTAATGGATGATATGATGATGCATGGATGATATGAATGCACATGATATGATATGATGATGCTTTTATGATTATGCGTATGGGTGATAGATGTATGGTTTATGAAAATCTTAGAATAACCAATCTATATTATGCAATGATGGGGATGAATGCATGTGGTATGATTAATGCTTTCTATATGGTATGATATGCATTATGCAATATGATGGCGGTTTGTGGATGTAGGATGGATGCATTAGCGATGATTTATGATTAACTATCATGGTACCATGTTAGCGCAAAAGGAAGTAGGAAGAAAATAAGATGATGACAAGAGACACCAACAAGCCAACTTTATTAGAGATGATGATAATGATGATGATGATGATGATGATGATGTTGATGATGATGATGATGATGATTTTCTTACCGAGGAGTTGGGATTTTAAAAGGGCCAATTACCTTATGTTTGATAACACGCATGGTATGATGCATCAAGGTATAGAGAACCAGGATGGAATTGTATCTAGTGTGATGGACTTTGACTTGACAAACAGATAGGATTATTCTTGTTCACACCTGACATACGAAAACCTTGCTAGGATGCACTTCAGAAGTTTCAAACATTTTAGACCAAAATATGGAAAGGTATAACCTATCAATGCAATAGTCAACAAGTTGTCCAAAAAATCCTCCCTATATACCTAACAAATCGAGTATTTGCCAAGTTATATTACAAGAATGTCCAACAAGCACAACAGAAAAAAGATATTGATCATTGCCCCATTCCTTTATCTCTAAATCGTTTTGATTAGACATCATCGAGAGGTCATTGGAATGGGTACAATAAGATAAATCAAAAGAAGATATCAAGCAAACAAACAAGCCAATGTTCTTCATACCGCAAGCCAAGGGGATGTGTTTTGTTGAGGATAAGTATCCAAAGTGATATCCAAAATGATGCCCATTGTCGGAGCGATATATCCTAGGACATGCATTGTATAGGATGATGATGGGTTGATAAGTTGTTTGATAGGATTTTTATATAAGGTTGACTGACATGTTTGAAAATGATCAGGAGTTTGATTTTGCATTTAAAAGTTTGTTGTTTCAATTTTGATTTTAAATTTGAAGTTTGCTTTTGCCAATTGTTGTGGTTGTTTCTGTTTGTTTTGCCAAAGGATGAAGGTGACGATCAATTTATTATGGATGATTGATTATCACGGGTGAAAGTGAAATGGGATAGATGGATTTTTTCAAATATTTGGATGTTTTTGATGTTTTGAAATGTTTTGAGGTTGTTTTTGGATTTTGCATTTTTTGCAAATGTTTTGATTTTCCAATTTTCTAATGTTTTTGGGGTTTTCTGAGATTTTATGAATGTTTTTGGATTTTGTGTCTCAGGGGCTGATCAAAGATTAGCCTTGCCTACATTTAAGCTCAGAGATGATGTAGTTCAGATAAAAATGTTTCAAATTTGTTTTGGGATTTTTTTAGTGTTTTTGGATTTTTCTCACAATTTTGATGTTTTGGATATGGATATGTAATGATATTAGTGCTCTATTTTGGGATTTTGTTGAAAACCAAGCTAAGGTTGATTGATTGAATCGATGGATTGATGATGATAACATTGTTGAGGATACACAACAACACAAGGATAGTGTTAAGCAACACAAGGATTGGGATGGATATCCCAAGATGATGACAGATTGATTGGATTTGATTGATCAAGACTGATGATGATAACATTGTTGAGGATGCACAACAATGCAAGGATAGTGTTAAACAACACAAGGATATCCCGAGATGATGATTTTTTGGTTGGATTTGATTGATCATGATTGGTAAAGCTTGATTTGGAACAAAAGTTGTTTGAATGATTTGATGTGACGTTGAAGCACGCATTAGATTGTTTGGATTGATGTTTGATGAAAGATGAAGATTGATAAGGAATGTCTTTTAATAAAAATGTGTCATGGGCTAGTGATTTGGTTTTTTTCTCACAAATGGTGGACCAATTTGATTTCACATTTGCTAATGTTCAGATTACCACATGTAAGTTGGAGGATATATATCAATATTTATTCCCAAAACAAGATGTAAATATCTGCCCCCAGTGTTTAGCAATGTATGGAATATCATGGGTGGATGCTTGGATAGGTGTATGGATGGAGGGATATGTATTATCTTGTGATAAGATAAGGTGTTCAGATAAAGAATTCTCTTTTGGATAATGCTTCATGGCTCAAATAATGTTGCATAGGATAGGATCAATCAAAAGGGTCCATGCCAAGATGTTTACCATAAGCAAAACTTTGTCAAGATCAAGATAACTTGGACTATGGATGCAGATGGATTGGATAAATGGTCCATGGATGAATGGATTTATTATGGATGAGATGGATGGAATGTTGGATTTATTATGGATGGGATAAGAGCTTTCACCTGAACTAGCGCATGTAGATGCTCGATTCTACACATGATGCCTATTTTCCAGGTTTTCATCATGGTACCTGCCCAAAGTGCTACCAAAGTGGTTTTCACTAGAGGGAGATTTTTTTCTTTATTGTTTTAAATCCTTTTTCTGATTTTTTTTTTAGATTTTTGATATTTTTTTATTTTTTTGATTTTTTCTGAAAGATTTTAAGCTCATGTTGAACCACTTGGTGGTGTTGATGTAGATTCCCCTGTCATAATGTGCCATCAATATCCTTCCTGAAGAAGTTGTTTTGCTAAGATACACACACTTGAATACAAATTTTGAGATTCCTAATCTACTTCATTGATACCGAAGTTGACTTTGTCTTTGTGTGCACATTTCAATAGAGTGCCTTCTGAATCCTTATGATAAAGGGTCATTGCCAATACATGGTCAATGTGAGAATCATATATCATGTGTGGAGGCATGGATGGAGTGTGTTTAGGGATAGGAGATGGATTGGTTGATAGTTTGGAACCTTTGACTCTCCAAACTTGGGAAGATGAGCAATGATGGGTGGATACAAAAGTGTGCATGTAATTAGGACCAACTATTTGATATACTTTGTACGCCGCTTGAAAAGCCTGCTTTTTCTTTTGTGGACATCTTTGATGGATACTTTTCCCTTTTTTATTTTTTCCCATAGTTTCTTTGATTGATGGAGTTTGATAGGGATAATATTTCTTTGCATTTTTTGGTATCCATGTGTATTTGATTTTTCCACTATACTTTTCAACTCCTTTTTCTTTGATAATGTTCTTCGTACTTTGATTCAAATATTTCTTTTGATGTTGGTCCCAATTTATGGATGGGATGATGGGTGGATGAAGATTCGTGACGTGGCTAGTTGTAGTATTGACATCAGTTTCATCATAAGGATTCTTCGTGCTTCCTGTGTTGACGTTTGCTTGAGAGGAAGTTGCCCCCAGTATTGTGGAAGTAGTACCTTCATGCTTTGATTCTGCTTATTCTGAGAGCTCTTGTTTAGAATGCATTCTCTGATAAATGACCACTGCAACTGATGTTATTTCAATTGGAAGCTCTGCTGACTCTAGAATATCTTGTTCTATCTGACCGGTTTCCTTGAGTGGATAATGCTGGATATCTTCATACATGATGTCCTTAGTCCAAATTTGGGATATATCTGATCCTGATGTTGACAACTTAGTTTGAATGTAGGAATTGATAACCTGCTCTTTTTGTGTAATAATGTCAGGAGTAAAGGAATCCTGTTCTGAATGAAGATCATCTACGTGTCCATCCACATAAAGCATCTCATGGGTAGATGGAGGAGTATGTGTTACATGGACATGATCATCATTTATGACATCTTATATAGATAAGAGAGTGTCCATTAGATCATTATAGTATCTTGGAGATACGAATTCTTGTTCTTGATTAATTTTGGGATTGCTTTTGACACACTTTGGATTAGTTTCTTGACATGGGTTAGTTTCAAAGGATGGGTTGCTTATAAAGGGTTCTTGGATGTCCTCATTAGACACGGGGAGTGGTTCAATATCCTCTTGATATTTGAGTGAACTTGGATCAAGTGTCGAGTTGAGGATTCCTTCAGTATATGTAACCATGAGGTCAAAGGGGGTCAACATGTCTTGGAAAGGACCATTGCTAGACTTTGGTGAGAGATGTTGATCATGCTTCAGAATAAATTCTTGAGATATGTCCTCTAACTCATTATGCGATGTAGAGACATTTTCAATATGATCATTGGTCAATGGATCATAGATTATGTCAATGGGATCAAATAATTCTAACACTCCTTGAAATAGATCACTAAAAAGTGGCTCTTGATGTATGGTGAGTTGATCATCAGATGGGGTGGAAACATCTTCAAGGTGCTCATTGATGGAGAGATATTGATCATTGTTTTCAAAAATTGTGGTGGAGGGATTTTCAATGTCTTCAACTATAGGGTCAAATGATGTTGACATTTCTTGAATTGGATCATTGTTGGGTATTGTTGGTGAATTTTGATCATGATTGAAAAGTGACTCTTGATGTATGTTAATTTGATCATTGGATGAGGTGGAAACATCTTCAAGGTGTTCATTGATGGATAGATCTTGATCATTGTCCCAAATAGTGATTATCTTTTAATCAATAAGGTCTTGGATGAGATTTTTGAGTCGAATACAACTTGATGTTGTGTGTCCCTTTGTTTTGTGGAAATCACAATGGTGCTCCTCATTATACCCTGGTAGTTTAACTAGGGGTTCTTGATAGTTCCCATATATGGGGAGCTTGATGAGATTTTCTTGTACCAATTGTTGCAGGATTGATTCGATTGGTCTCCCAAGTGGTGTGTATTTTCATTTGTTACTTTGTGAAATTTGTACTTGACCTTGTTGTGATTGATTTTGGAGATGTGGTGATTGATATTTGAAATGTGGCGATTGATCTTCGAGATGGGGTAATTGGGTTTGTTGTTGATGTTGATCTTGATATCTAACCTCTTGACATTGGAGATTTTGTTCTTGATGCGGTTGTGGAAACAACTCAATGCTTTGATGACATGGATTATCCAATGGAAGAGTACATTGATTTTGGAGTAAAAATGTCTCTTGTTTCAAGGTTTTAGTTAGTTTTCCAAGTGAAGCAATTTGGTCTATCAAAACTTGGTCTTGATTTTGATCTTGGCACCCTTGATATAGTTGGTTTGACTTTTGTTCAAGAGGATTTGGAATGTATGCTTGTGGTGTTTGTATGGGATCATGGACAAATTGATTTTGGACAATGTTCTGATTTGGGATGATGTTTAGATTTGGCCTGATAGGTTGAAGTTAAACATTGTTGGTGTTGGGGATCATATTGCCTTGATTTAGGTAACTTTGATTTTGCATGGTGTTACCTTGACTTGGATCAATACATGGAGTTGTTAACATCTTGTTTGGACTTTGAACAACATTTCTATGAACATATCCATCCCAAAGTTTACCAAATTTGGATTCACAATGTTTATGTTTGGTAAAGTTGTGCTTGGTATATTCACATTTGGCATGTATGGATATGGTGGGATGATGTTTTGAGGAAGAATCATGCATTGGGTGTTTGGTTGATAGATTTGTAGGTTTGGACTTGGAGTTAAATCTACCATTGGAAAAGGTTTTCCAAAATTTTGACTAGGAATACTCACATTTATTGTACCATTGAGGTTTGTAGGAGATAATGATCCCATGTATGGATTGTATAAATGTGAGTTTTGAAAATCAATTGGCATTGTGAGGCTTTGATAATTTGGTTGGTTTAGACCGCTTATGATATATGGATCAAGTTTATATTTCATGTTCTTCTTGTGTTTTGACCTTGTTGCAAAAGCAACCTCTAAGGTGTTTAGGACCAATGCTAAGATGAAGGATGAAAGGGGTGAATGATATGGGTGTTGTTTTTCTTAGGAACTTTGGATCAATGCTAGACTTTAGGATTTGATTTTGATTGGTTTTGATTGGATAATGAACTTGTAAACCCTAAGATGTTGGATGTGATCTTTAGGATAAAATTGTTCAAAGGTGTGTTGATTTAACTAGAGGTATGAGAAAGGATGCATTTCCATACTCCTAATTAAACAAGGTGATTTTTATTTGTTTTAAGGATGTACCCAAGTCTAGATAATGAAGTTTCCAAATCTCTAAAGTTACTTGTGGGATGGGATGATAAATGTTTGAAATGGATGAAGTGTTTGATTTTGATCCTAAATGAAATTAAGGACTTGTTTACAAGGCCAAGGTTTTGAATAACATGCTTTTCCCTTCAAACCAAAAGATCAATGTTTTCTCAAAAGACCATAAGACAAAAGATACACAAGCACATGTGTGGGGTTCAATTGATTTCATCTTGATTAGTGAATTGCTTTTACCACAAACACTTTCTTGATTAGATTTTCAAACTAAACGTCCAATGTCCTAACTTCTTTTCATCCCACAAAGTGCTATGTGGAATTCAAGGAATTCAAGGAAATGGTTACCTAATGTTGCCCTTGGTAGAAGCAAATTAAGATGTCAACCCAATTACTTAGAAACCTCTAAGGACATAATCCCCAGGGTAAGCAATAGTTCTTAGGTTTTGTTAAAGGTATTTGCTCTAACTAAGGGGTTTGAAATTTTGGTTTTCCTATTGAATGTGTGTTTCCCAATGTTTTCGAACAAGCAAGTGTTTTGATACCAAGAACATGCACAACCCTATGGATATGAAAGACTTTACTTGTTGAGTTCCCACTTGGACAAGTCCAGCTATGCCTACTCTTAGCAAATGATTAGATGCTTGACCCCACTGGCTCCCCTCCATGAAACTCACTTATACGGGGCAGCCAAGCATCAACACCCATGAAACTCCCATGGCATGCTTTTCATTTCTACTAAGAGCCGTAAAAATGTGGGACGACTTCAGAATGACCGTTCTTGCACCAACAAGTAGATCAAGGATTTTGGCAAGTCTAAAACATGGGTTTTAATTAGGACTTTCCATTCGTAGGGGTTGACCCATCGAGGCAAGAGACCATTGCTGCCCTTCTCATTGGAGCCAACCGTGTGATACTGGCGTTTATTCCAGTACCCACATTTATATCCCGATTGGAAATACTCTTGGGTTTAGAGTGTTACCGGTTGAGTCATTCCCTTGGGTGAGTACTTTTTCCCCAGGGTAGGCCCTCTACGATAAAAAATAGCGAGTAAATGTATTCATAGTTCGATCAAAATTCGTTTGGAAACAAAGGGAGAACACATGCAATAGATTTACTCACACTCGCACAATTTGTTCAATTTTTAAACCCAAATTAAAGTGTGTATGGGCAATTATTTACACAACTTAATGTCACCAAAAGCCTTTTGATTCTCAAGATCACCGTGAGGCGCGAGAGAAGTGCATACATCTTTTGATGATATTACTTTGTGTACGTAATTGTAAAACAATGCAAACACTTGTTTATTTTAAATCCTCAAAGCAAAAGTGAGTTAGTTTTAAAAGCACCAAAGTGTGACAAATTGCTTTGTTCAATTTTTAATCTCAGAACAAAATCTAGTAGATTTGAGTCCTAATGTTCTTTTTAAGCCTTTTTAAGACTTTTTGTAACAAGAATTCAAAAGTTCTTTTAGGAGCCCAAAAGAAATTTAGTAGGTCCTAAAAGCTTGAAAGATAGCAAATCCTTAGAAGAGGGATTATAATTTCTTCCCAAAGTGTTTAAAAACACTTGTTACAATGATGCGATAATGTTTTTTCTTTGAATTCCATGCTCCCTTATCCTTCAAAACCTGCAATACAAGCTCCAAATGTCAAATTAAAACAAGAAACAAGAAGATATGAGGGTTAGATAGATGACTAAGCATAAAAACCCTAAAAGTTAGACCAAGTTTCATTATGATTTGACATTAAGTGAAATTTTGAAAAATTTAACTCTATAAAAGTTGATAATAACCTACACCATTGGATAGCTTATGAAATTCTACCCCATTTCAAAAAAAAAAAAGCTTCAAAAAAGACCAAAAAATGACTAAGATATGGCCATTTTAAGTTTGCATGAAAAAGAAAGAAAGTCAAGCAGTTTTGTCTGTGATGGCGACTCTGTTTGGGTTTTTAGCGGCGCTATATGGTGACGCTGGAGATTCAGTGGTACAGTTTGAAGTTTTGAGCGGTGCAGTTTGATTCCAGCAGTGTAGTTTGCAGTTTAGAGCGGTTTTGTATGGCAACGTTAGACTGTGAGTGGTTTTGTTTGCTGTAAACACCAAAAACATCAAAAACCACATAATTTTCTCAAAAAACATGATTTGATCTTTTGGTAGGCCCTCCTTCTAGCGCCAAAATGTCAAACCCTGATTCCCAACCTGCAAAAACACAAGAAACAATCAATATGTTAGATCAAATGCATGGTTAGAAACATGATTCCTCAAGAAATTCATTTGAAAGTAAAATAAGAGGAATGAAGTTAAGAACACAACAAATTTGAAGCAAGAATACCAAATCCTATCCTAAAACCATGCAAACTCTTAATATCTGGAGGGAGTTGGTGCCAATTTGATGTGAAAATTGGCCCTTTCACAACTCCAATGGTGTGATGAAGATGCTTGATGAAGGATTGATGCTTGTAGTGATGACTTCAATGGAGCTCCATGTTGAAAATCTGCAAAAAGCCTAACTATGCTTGGATGAAATTGCTGATAAGTTGCTATGGATTTGAGTATAATAACTTTGCATGAATTGTGTATCAAATGAAGGATGAGATCTTCATTTATAGATGAGATTGATTAGAGAAGAGGAAAAAGGGATGAATGTGGGACTAATCTTCAACAAATGAGAAGAAGCCACATGCCATCATGTGAATGGTTGAGGAATGAGCACATTTTGAAGAATGTGCAAAGAGGGGGTAGATTCAAATTCAAAATATGGCTTGAAGGATGAGGTGAAAGGTGAAGCAAATGCACATGGCTCAAGAAAAGACATGTAAGAGATTTTAAATGCTTTGTTGGAAGGGACAAGTCCTTTTGGGGGATATTTCAAATTTGAGGAATATTCCATCTTTGATGCCTTTTTTTGAATGAAAATAGATGATTTATAAATCAATTAAATTGATTTTCATGTGCAAGTTGCAAAATCTAGAGGATTTGAGTGATTAGGATTAGCATTAATCATGATTTGATTAATTTAAATGATGTTAGTTGATTTGACCATTTTGACTTAGATTTTAGGATTTAAATAACTCAAAATGAGAAGAGAATGATCTAGACTTAGTTAAATAAATATTTTTGATTTATTTAACCAAAGGGGGTGATGTTAGATTAAATTAGATAAATGTTTGATTTATTTAATTTAATTAGATGAACTTTAGAGATTTAATCAAATAATATGGATTATTTAATTAAACAAAGATAGGAAGATGAAATGACCTAGCTAATTACACAGAGATGATGATTTAATTAAATTGAGGGATTTATTTAATTAAAAGGGGAATTATGATGACTTTAATCAAATAAGGCTATTTAATTAAATGGTTAGACAAAGGGATAATTCGGGATGAAATGACGTTAGTAGATCAGGATCGAGTGCATGTACATCTTACTTGTCTAGACATTGTATTATTATAATTTGTGTGGGAGACATGTGATACTAATTTAATATTGGGGAAAATATTAAATAATGTGATGTCTTAGTACCCAATATTAAATAAGAGTTTAGTGATTTTGTATTCACATGGTTTAGTGGTGCATGGTTTCACCTTACACTAGTTGTATTATTTGTGAGCTTGTGTCTATAAAAGCAAACATATGTGTAGTGGTTTAGGTTGGCTGAGTGGTTTGGCTGTCATTATTGAGCCTTGTTGAGAGTGCATTTGTTTAGCATGACATGGGATGTGTGGATTCATGCTTGGACACATGGGAATGCATTGGGGGGCTTGATGCTTAAGAGGTGTTCATTGTAACTCTTGTATTTGCTTCATGGTTGATTAATATGATGGAGTAGGGATGCTTTTGGAGGATAGGTTTTTTCCTCTTGAGGGTTTTCCCAGGGTATATCTTATGTCATGTTTGATGGGTATGTTGTCTATTCTCTTGCATGTGGATTTTGAGCACTTATTTGCATTTCTATCTCTTTTGGGTTGTGTGGAAATTGTCATTAGATGGCTGGAAGTTTCCTTACAATTCAGATCAACTTTCAATCTAAACACAATGATCTTAGAAAAAAATTATACATAGTATTACATAGACTGATAGGTCTGAAGTCATGCAAGGAGGAAACATCATCCTTTTTAGGAATAAGAGCTATAAAAGTAGCATTGAGTTGGTTTAGGAGCCTAATCAACTAGAAGAAGTCTCTAGCAGTGTTAAGGAGGTCTTGATTCACAATATCCTAGAAGTGCCAAAAAAATCCAGAGGAAACCCATCGGGCCCAGGGGCCTTGTAAGAACCAAAGGAGAAAACAACAAACTTCACTTCCTGAAGGGAAACATCTTTTGTAATCTCATGAAGATATTGATCAATAATCACCTTGGGAATAACTTGGAGAATATCATCTAATTCCAGTTGGGAAACATCAAGTTCCTTTTGGAATGTTGAGAAGAAAGAGACAAATTCATTGGTAATTTATTTTTCGTTATTTTCCTAGTTTCCAACATCTTTCAAAATTTGTCTTATCTTGATTCTACTTTTATGTTTCATAGTAGATTGATGGAAGAATTTGGTATTCTGGTCGCCTTCAAAAATCCTTTGAATGTGATATTTTTGTTTCCAAAAAAACTCCTCTACTTGATTACTTTGAACCATTGAGCCCTTAGGTTGTGTTCCTTGTTGCAAATATCTTCATCCACCACTCTTGCCTCCATAATATTATGCACCTCTTTAATGCTGCCCTCGATAGATTTTTTAGTGTCAAAGATGTTTCCAAAGGAAATCTTATTCCAACCCTTCACTCTCTCTTTAATCCTTTTCAATTTATTAACAAGACAAAACATGGGAGTGCCAACTAAAGGTTCATTCCACCATCTATCAACTAAGGTTTTAAAATTCGGGTGGAGAGACCACATTATTTCAAATTTGAAGGGAAATGGAACTTTAACAACATTAACATTTCTCTTAAGTGTAATAGCATTATGATCAAACTCGGTTCTAGGCAAAGTAGTTAAGACAAGGTTTTGGGAAATATTCCAATTAGCAAAAACCAGGAACTAGTCAAGTTTAACTTGAATTATATGGCTACCCAACCTCCTATTAGACCAAGTAAATAGAGAACCAAGCAAGGGAATATCAAAGAGCCCAACAGAGTTAGGGAATCTAGACAAATCTATCATACTATCAAAAAAATCCTCCAGGCCCCCCAACTTTTCTAAAGGAAGAAGTAGAGAGTTGAAGTCTCCTCCAAGCATCCAATAATCCTCCATTCTACACTTTATGTTATTAGCCAAGAAATCCCAAAGCAACAATATATCTAGATGAGAATTAGGATTGGATAGATATTAATCAAATTCCATTTCTCCAAAGTGATAAGGTCTTCAAAGGAAATTGTAAGATAATTTTTTCCAAAAAATCCCATAGTACCTTTAAGTTTAGAGGGATTCCACAAAGTGGCAATACCCCCTGAGGCACCTTCAACATCACTCAAGACATAATTAGCACTAGGCCAAAAATTCTTAACAACCTTATCAAAAAATTTATTCTTCATTTTAGTTTCTTGAAGCAAAAGAACATCAACTTTATTATCTGCTAGGAAATTTTTAACCAAGTGTTGTTTATAGGGACTGTTGAGGCCCCTTATATTCTAAGAAATAATAGTCATAAACACATGAAGCAAAAAAATAGAATCACCTTGATTCTATTAGGGTAGGGAGAGTAGCACCCCTTACTTCTTCTTAGATATTGGCCCCAAAATTGAGTCCAATGTATTTTGTCTTCTCAAAGCCACATCATAAAAAATGTCTTTATTTCTTATATCCTTCTAAAAAGGTCTACCTACCTTATTCCCTCATCCCACATCCAGTTTCTTCTTCTTTCTTGACTTACAGTTAGCTTGAATCCAGTCCTCATTAGTCGCTTCATCTGAAGGGGAGGACATGAAGCCCAATAGGGCCATAGATTCCTTCACGTTATTTCCTTCTTTTCGACTAAGAAGGGCTAAATTATCTCCAAACCATTTCTATGGAGAAGAGACAAGGGAAAAATATTCCTTGTCCTATCCTTTTTGAGAGACAATCTCTCCTTCCTCTAGAAATTCATAATTGTCTTTAAGTTGATGAGTTGAATTCCCTACCAAATCTAGATTTGTTTCTAATCCTACAAGGAGAGCTTCTACTAGATTGGCCATTTTAGCCTTTTGGATCTCATATTGTGGCCCATCAATAGTATTTTTCTTTAATCCATCCACAATAGCAACTATTAGACCTTCCTCAGGAGGAAACTTCTGTGACACTTCAATATTTTGCAACTTATACAACATACCTTAAAGGGGGTAGCCTGTGCCTCCATTTCAGTACCTATTACCTTGGGGGAGGAAAAATCCTTAATGGAGGCCTTTAAACCTATGCTTTTATGCTTCTTAGGGACAATTTGAGGAACAACAATAGCATTCATAGGCTAGGCAGTAACATTGGATTAAGCAGTTTGTTTTTTTAGGGAGTCCAATTCCTCATTTTTTCAAAATTTGGAACCTCCTATTGCAAGTATTGTGGAGGTGGCTAGATTTATTTTACAAGTTTGACAATAAACTCTAGCATTTTCATATTCTAGAGTTTAAAACTACCTACCAAACTTCAACTTCAGGACCACTAAAGTAGGCAAAATAGTATTAAAACAACCACATTAACATAGATTCAAGCAAAGACTTCTCTTGGGTGACCTTGTCAATAATCAGGAGGCTACCAAAGGAATTAGCAATCCCCTTGAGAATGCATAAATTCCAAAATTCTAAAGAGTATCTTAGGGAGACGCACCCAAGTTGGGGTGACAACACCCAAATTAGCAGATGGGTCAAAACTCAATTTTCACTTGCACAATGACAAAAAGTTCTTAAACCCAACATCAAAATACCAAGGTACCCCCATAAGAACCTTTATCATGTATTCTTACACAAAAAATCTAAAGACATAAAGACCTTTGAACATAGCACTTATAGTAACACTTCCTTTTAAATTCCAAACAAAGTCAACCCATTGCCTTACCTAGTCAATATTTAGGTGGTATGCCAAGAATTTACGCACCAATGATAGCTTGAAGCCCTACATTTCTTGGATCATAAGTGCTTTAGGAACATCAATTTCTCGACCATCCACTGAATAGGAGACATATTCTATATTCAGCCTAGTCATACCTAGCAAACCTCCACCAACCATTTTGTCCACAAATAAACTAGGTCTCCTTTAGAGGAAAAGTTCTCCAAACCAAAAGGGGGCAACAAGGGGGACTTGCTAGTTGTACAAGCTGTCAATCCTGCATATTGTATTATATGGCCTAAGTATGCAATTTAACAATCAAGAAGTAAGATTTGGGTTCCTAAATTGCTTAGTAATGAGCATATTTAGGGAACATGTGGTACGTGGAGTAGCCATTTTGGTGTACTATTCCATAAATAACATAACCTTGAATGTACATTATTGCATAATGCTAGTAGGAGATTTGTATTTTATTTACTATTTTACCCATCTTATAGAATATCAAGAGACCATTCTAAGATGATTGAGTCATTCTAAATTGTAGAATATCAAGACACCATTCTAAGATGATCGAGTCATTCTAAATTGTAAACATTGAATTTCATTGATTTCCATGCATAAGTGTGTTACATCAAGGTGGATTTATGCCATCCTCCATGATATGTTTAACAATAAACAAGTGGAGTGGATATGTGATGCATAAGCATATAGGTATTCTAATTGACAATGAATTCTGTCATGCATGTTGGCTACATATTGCTAGATCCTTTGTGATAGGTCAGGCTTCTCTAGTGGAGTAGCATAGGGAAGCTAATGGGTCATGGTAGGGTGGATATCACCTTGATGATGCTCTTTCTTTCTTCCACTTCAAGTTATAGAAGGAAATGGTATAGGTTCTATAATGAAAATGCCAATATATTGTTTATTTTGTGTCTTATTTATTTAAGATGAGTAAATGACTCTTAGTTGAATACTTATATTCATTATTTACAACACGATAGCTTTGAATTATTATGAAAGAGCATGGTTGCTATAATTAGATTGGTTGCCTATGTTATTAATTTGATTTAAAAATGTGTGTATTAGTAGCTATAATTTATTATGATTCATTTTTTATACTTATGCCAAGGTATTGTAAATGGATTTATGATAATGGTAATAGTTGTAGAATCATTTTATATGTTAGAAAAAAATTCAATCAACTATTTAACTCCATTAGATTGGATCTACATTAACTTCATGTTATTCATTGATTTTCATACTTAATCGGTGATTAATTTGGTAGTTGATACACTAAGGGTAAAAGTACAAAAGTGTGTCATACTTTTAGCCAACTTATCAACACAATTTTGATCAAACATATGATCTAGCTAGATTCATTGTAGCTAAGTTAGATATGGCCACAACTTTTCCAAATAATAGTTTTCACTAATTGCATATGTAACACCACTTTGAGGCCAATTTACCAAAAAAATAAAATTATACAAAAATCTTGTCACCTCAACATCTCCTACACATGTAAATAATATTTTTTAAAAATAATAAAAATAACCTTTTGTAGATCTATAAGTGTACTTTTCAAATATATAGTTTTTTAATATTTTAATTATTTTTTATTTTTATTTGTTACTAAAAGTAGGTTATTGACACCAAAATTTAATATTTTTAATATTATTTGATCAAGAAAAAATACTAAAATTTATTAAAAAAATATAAAAATATGGTGCACTAGATAAAAGATTTTATGTCAAGATGGTATAATTTTTTTATATTTTGGATAAATAGTTAAGGAAAAAGGTGACATCCTATGAGAACAATTATGTTTTCAATACACACATTTTATATGTATTTTCCTAATGCAGACATGATTATAATCCTTTTTAGTCTTTATAGTTTTTTTTATGTGTGACCACCTATGTTTCATCAATATATGGCTTAGTTAGGATCCTTGAATGCACATATAGTGCCAACACTGTCAAAAGCTTACAAGCCCTCATTGATAATTAAATAAAGCTTTTGTGAGGGTTTGGTGAACTGTTCAGCTAGGAACCTATCCTCTAAATTGTGTGTCCACTCATAAACACCAAGTTGATTGAACATTAGAAAGGCCTTACATTTTTGGTGTTGTTGCTAGGGATGGTGTTACATTCAAGATTCTTCTATGTAATTTCAAGCTTTCATAGTTTAGTGTTTTGTTTTTAGCAATAGGGAAATTAGATTTTAGTCATCAACACAAAAATGCTTTACTAACAATGTTGAGGAACCACTGATCCAAAAAGTCATAATCATTATATGCAGATGCAATGCGACACTCTAGAAATATCTCTCCCCTCAGCACACGAAGCTATAGAGGAAACTTGTGGAAAAAGTAAACAGAGTGCTTGGGTATTCCTGAAGAAGAATCATCCTTGACACCAATACACATACAAGACAAAGAGGAGACTTCCCACACACACATCAACATCATGGCTGATGCAATAGTTGAGATCCACCAAAACATGTCACCTTTGAGTTCCCCATTTCCAACGAGGAGAGAACAACAATTTAGAGGACATGTTCATAGATATGTATTTACATGCTTTTTTTCTTTTCTTATTTTAATTTTAGTAACTCTTTTACACTCTATTCCCATACACCCACACACTCCACATATATTTATAACTATTTATGTATATATTTTTGTGTAATCATTCTTCGCATGTTACCATTTTTATTTATTTAATTTATTTATGTCAGTGTTCATATTTATATATTTTTTCATTTATATTTGTATTTATTTTCACATATATTTAGGTTTGTCTAAATTTTTATGAACTATTTCTATGCTTATTCTATGCTTATACTTTGTATGCATTGGTTTGCACCCTTCATTGTGTATTTAAATATAGATATATATTTGCTTTGTTTTTTCATTTTTGAAGATTTTTAATTTCACTTATTATACAATTAATTTTTCTTTTAGTTGTATATTCTTAATTTTCTTACACTTTTATTCTTTTCTATTTTTATATTAATTTCCATCATACATGTACACACATATATTATATTATATTTTTATATTTTCTTTTATGCTTATATTCATACTTTTCATTATAGATATACTTTTTTTTTTGATACGCACGGTAGAGTATATATATTGAAATAGAAGAAATATACAAACATCTGCATCGCAGGAAATTCCATCCATGACACATAGCCGAACAAAACATCAACCCAACTGGGACAAAATTTCACAGTTTCCCCAGTCCCAAATCATGCACCAAAGACCATCTACGAAAACCATTAGAAAAAGGAGAGGGGTCACAGGCCGACTCACAACCAACGTGAGAATAAAGTTGCAAAAAATTCATGCAGAAGACCACCAAAAATGATAGTAAAAGCAACGAAACTAAAGACAACAGACACAGAGGCCAACCCTCACATGAAACCGTTAACTTCTGTGAAACTTACAAAGTCGTCCATCCATTCATTCCCCTCCTCCGGCACCATCTTCAATTTTCGCTTCAAGAACTCTACGGCCACATCTGTGAGTTTTCTGTGCCTTGACAAAGCAGGCCCTTTGAGGTCTACAAGAAAGGAATAGACTTTAACAGCTTCCTCTGTATCCCATAAGAGAGACAAGTCCTCCGGGCGCGGGATGCCTTTGCCTAAGAAGGCCGCCTTCAAAGTTTCTTCAAGACCACTGAGTAAGTTGGTGCGGAACAAGTGCACCATCATCTCCATTGCCACCTTCTTCGGGGTCTCCAAGTCCAGTAACATAGCAAGAAAGCGTGAGGAGACATGTGCGTTATCTCTGGCATACTCCCTTCTTTTTAGGTGTTCTTTACCAAGAATCATTTTGACTGCAACCAACGACACTGGATCATCCTCGGACAGAATACTCTTTAATCTCTGATCCGTAACTTCCCTAAAGGCAATCTGCCTCTCTGTAGCCACCAGAGAGACCGGTGTGTCAACTCCAAAGCATTCCAAGCCTTCTGTCGAAATATGAATGGTGAATTTAGATTTTGACGACCTCACCATGTTGACAGCCGCTCCCTGCATAGAAACGAAAACAATGCCAAAATGCGAAGACAAAGCAACAAAAATGATTTCAACAGATTTGTAAATAGACTCATGAAAGGATCTGACTGTCCTCCGCACATGAGGCTGAATAATGGTAGGTCGATCCTCGCGTCCTTGCCATGAAGATTTGCTACGGACGCAGTCTTTCCGCCTACAAACCATAATCACTTCAAGTGAAGTGAGACGCCACCCGGCCTTTCAACAGTCTTTTCGATGATTGTCGTACCTGATGTGTTGCATAATGGATACGTTGAATGCAAAACCAAACATACTCCCTGTCGAACACCAAGGTTCCACGAATATCAAGGGCCGAGCTCATTAAAAAACCAACCTCTCCCCACGGCGAATGAGAAAGGCCAAGAAATGACCTGGCAATGCCACCTCAGCAAACACCAACTGTCCCAAGCCACCTCACGCCCACCCAGGAATTTGAGTGGCGAAAATAGAGGTAGGGGCCCACCCATCCTCCCACTTCATTATAGATATACTTATTATTCCTTTTACCTTGCCATTCTTATCTATTTTATATATTTTTGCTAATTTTTAGATTACATGTTTTCATTTATTTATGACTTATTATATACCTATTATTCATAAAATAGATAAGAATGACAAGGTAAAAGGAATAATAAGTATATCAATTACATGTTTTCATTTATTTATGACTTATTATATACCTATTATTCATAATAAATATCTATATATAGTTTATTCATTATTTATATATTTAATATTTATTTAATATACATATTTATAATTTATTTATCATCTATTTTAATATCCTTTGGTGTTTATTTTTCATCTTTTATACTTATTTTATATTTAAAATGTTTATATATTCATATATGTTTAATGTTTATATTATAAAATTATTATGTATAATGGTTATATTAAAATATTTTTTTAATATGTAAGTTTGATTTATAGTGTAGGAAAGAGAGTACAATTCGTCTGCTAGCGCAGGTAATACTTTCACCATTAATTACCAGAAAAACCAACCCGACCACCAATACCAAAGGACCACCCCGGAGACGGTTGAAACAAGAAACCCATTTACCAAAGAAAGGTACCTAGCCTTCCAAAAACCACCACCCAAGCTCCAAAACCAACTAACACCCAAAAGGCCAAAAGGGTTCAACCCCGCCCTTATGCAGACAATTCCCAAGCACCTAGAATTCTCAAAATGGCCATGAGAGATCGATACAACAAACCCCCGAAATTGGAGAGCGCCAATAGACTATAGACATAAACGCTAAATTTTCCAAAATCATCAACTACTTAAAGACATTCATAGAAAATTATTTAAGACCTCAAAATCTTCAAATACATTTACCCACTCCACATCGCCCATAGCCATCAGGCCAAAGAATTTCTTTAGGAATTCGATGGCCACCGCTGCCACCATCCTGTGTTTACTCAACACCAGACCACTCAAGTCAAGAAGAAACGGGAATAACTTTATAGCTTTGCTCTATCCTCAAACAATTGCGAAGTCACTCGGCCTTGGAACTCCTCTGCCTTCCACAACAAAACTCGGCACCTCATCTACGCCACCCACCAAAGCCTTTCAAAACATTTTCAACAGCAGCAGTTTGGCATCGGCCTTAGACTCACCATTGTCCAAAAGGGATGCTGAAAACTGAGAGGATATGTGAAGATTGTCCCTCCCAAACTCCTTGTTCGCCAAATGCCCAACTCCCAATATCATTTTTGTTGCCACCAAGACTAGCGAGTCCTTGTTAGTAAGAATCTCCTTCAGCCGATGATCTTTTATGTTTCTGAAGGAGGCTTGTCTGGCCGAGAAGCTTAGCGAAATTGGTGTGTCCGCTCCAAAATTTTCCACGCCATCGACAAAGACTTCAATGACAAAGCGAGAACGCTTCGCCAAGGATGCCACCACCAAAAAAATATAGTCCGCCCCTCGGTTCTTCCACTAAAAATGCCACTAATCCGATGAAACCTGCACAAAAGAATGAACTAAAATAGAAAAACAGTTTTTACTTAAACACTGTCGTTCGATTTCTACCAGGTACTAGCCCACCGCCATCCTTACAAATGACTGCCCTCCAAATGTGCCACTTTAAATCCATAATGAACGATCATCAGAGAATGATGCCTAGGACATCCTCAAGCTCCGGGCAGATAATTATTGTCTTCATCACATGACTATCCTCCGAGTCACCCCCTTCTGCATCCCCCTTGACCCTTTCCTTTCCGCCACCTCAGCTCCCAGCTGGCCCCCCTAGCACATCGATGCATTGGTGAGATAGAGAAAGAAAAGGGGGGGGGAGCCCACCCAACCTCCCATAGTTATATTAAAATAATTATTATGTATAAGGATATATTATATTTTTATCATCTATTTTAATAACTTTTGGTGTTTAGTTTTCATCGCTTATATATATTCAAAACATTTATTCATACATATTAATTATGTGTAATCTCTATATTATAAACTTATTATGTATAGGGATATATGGTTATACTCTTATAAATTCCCTATTTAAGTTATTTTCTTTCTTTATCCTTAAGTTTCTATTTTTTTCATTTATTCTCATCTCATATTTATATTTTATATCTAACCAAATTTATGTTTTTAGTTGAAATTTTGGGCATCTTAGGATTTTTATATTAATAATACTCTTCTTAATTTAATTTTAATTTATTTAATTATTCTTGGTTTAATTCTCCCTCTCCCTCATCTTTTTTAAGGCCTTATTTACACTCCATTTCTACTATTTCCTCTTCCTATGATGGATCACTAAGTGTGATCCAAAACGTCAATTGAAAATCATACATAGTTTAATCCAAAAACTTGCTCTAATTAACTTCATGGACCATGGAAAACTTATATCAACTACTAATTTAATTATTCCTTACATTTTGCATTACACTTTTTGTAAATGAATGTGTAACTATTTTTTTAATATGTGGGTAAGTGCAAAAAGATGAGGGGCCAAAAAGGGGGCTTAAGTGGCCACTTTTTTTCTTCTGAAATCAGGAAAAGCTGACCTTGGACATGAAATTGAGGATAGTTACACTCAAAATTTTGAGATGCAACAAAAACAAGGATCATAGTGCTTTGAGTCTACTTTCTAAACTACTATTTTTTTTTAGAATGATAGAGATTAAGGGGTTCAAAAGAGGGGGCCACAAAATTTGGTGTTGTTTTTGTCAAAAAACATAACATAGCAACTTTTGTGGCTCCCTCAAAAGGTTAACTTTTTTTTAGTATTTTTAAAATTGCTTCGATGAGAAATTAGATAACAGTATGTAGTTTATGCTCGATTTTTTTGATAAATTTTTAATGAATATTTGATTTTTTACTAATTTTCAAAGTGGACACTTCCTAAAAAAGAGAATTTTGGCTGTGCTACCCCTATCAATTTTGAAAACTAATTGATTTTTAAATTTTTTTAATATGTGTAGAATGGAGTCTAGTTTCTAAAAAATCTAATTTATTTGAAATTTTGATGAACGATTAATTTATAACGAAAAAATACCAAACACTGGTTTTTGCACAAAAATAGACACGCAAACAAAACAAATTGTAGATCAAAGGCTTAACATTATTAAAATGTGAAAAAAATTACATCGTTAGATAGCTAAGAGAGAGCCTAACATTACCTCGGTGTTTGATTTGTTCGACCTTGAAACACGTGCAAACCTGATGCTTAGCATGAATGCGATTATGTGAAATATTATAGAATTTACAAAAACACGTCTTCTAGCATTGGGAAGGCACTCCAAGCCTTTGGGTTGGTTTTCCAAAGCAAATACCAAGCCTAAGGCTTGGGGATTCCCAAAGTAAGAAATAACATGAGCATGTTATAACGTGCTCACTTTATAACACACTCACATTATTTCTTAGTTTTGACAGTTTTTTGCGTTTGTACCCAAGACATGTCTAGCAAGACATAACATGAGTGCATTATAACATGCTCGCATTATGTCTTGCTTTGTGTTAAATGCTAGTCTATTGAATTTATGTATCTATTTTTGTATGTTTGTATGTATCTATGCTTGTATGACATGTATGTATTTATGTATGTATGTGCGCCCACATGTATGTATGTAAGTATGTATGTATGCATGTATGTATGCTTGTATGTATGCATGTCTACTTATATGTATGTATGTAAGATTTTATGTATATATGTATGTATGTAAGATTGTATGCACATATGTATGTATGCTTTTATGTATGTAAGATTGTATGTACATATGTATGCATGCTTGTATGTATGTAAGTATGTATGTATGTTTGCTTATAAGGTTATATGTACATATGTATGTATGCTTGTATGTATGTAAGATTGGATGTACATATGTATGTATGTATGTATGTATGTATGTATGTATGTATGTATGTATGTACGTATGTAAGATTGTATGTACATATGTATGGATGCTTGTATGTATGAAAGATTGTATGTACATATGTATGTATGCTTGTATGTATGTAAGTATGTATGTATGCATGTATGTGTGTATGTTTGCTTATATGTATGTATGTATGTCTTTAGAGGGAGGGAGAATTTTAAGGGAGAGAGAGTTGTCTAGGTAGGGCGGGAGGGAGAGACCTAAGAGAGAGAGAGAGAGAGAGAGAGAGAGAGAGAGAGAGAGAGAGAGAGTTGGTGTAGGGTGCAAGAGGGAGAGACTTGAGAGTGTGGAGGGGGGTGAGAGGAGAGACTGAGAGATAGGGAGAGAGAGGGAGTGGGGAGAGAGGGAGTGGAAGAGAGAGAGAGTGAGAGAGAGAGAGACATAAGAGAGGGAGAGGAAGAGGGAGTGTGAGAGGGGGGAATGGAGTGAGAGGGACTTACGTAGGTAGGTTGGGAGGGATAGAGAGAGGGGGGGAGAGAGAGAGTTACCTAGGTAGGGTTCCAGAGAGAGACTTGAGAGAGAGGGGGGTGGGAGGGGGAGACCTGAGAGATAGGGAGAGAGAGGGAGTGGGAGAGAGGGAGTGATGGAGAGAGAGAGAGGTATGTAGAAAGAGGGAGAGGGTAGATAGAGACAATTAGAGAGGGTAGGAGAGAGGGAGGGAGAGGGAGGTGATATGGATAGATAGAGAGAGGGATAATGGTTGAGGGTATAGGGTTGAGGTTCCAATGTATAGGGTAGAGGGTTTAATGTATAGGGTAGAAGGTTGAGGTTTTAAGCATTTAAGGGTTGAGGGTTTAAGGGTTTAAGAGTTGAGGGATGAGGTTTAGGGTTGAGGGTATAGGGCTAAGTATATAGGTTTTAGGGTATATTGTTGAGGGATTATGGTTGAGGATCCAATGTATAGGGTAGATGGTTGAGAATTGAGGGTTCAAGGTTTAATGTATATTGTAGAGGGTTGAGGGTTGAGGGTTTTGGGGTTGAGGGATTAGGGTTTAAGGGTTGAGGGTTGAGGGATTAAGGGTTTATAGTTGAGGGTTTAGGGATTGAGGGTTGAGGGATTAAGGGTTGAGGGTTTATGGTTTAAGGGTTGAGGGATTAAGGGTTGATGGTTTAGGGTAGATAGTTTAAGGGTCAAGGGTATAGGGTTGAGGGTTTAGGGTATTGGGTTGAGGGTAGATGGTTTAAGGGTTGAGGGTATAGGGTTGAGGGATTAGGGTAGAGAGGGAGAGAGGGATGGAGGGAGAGATGGAGGGAGAAGTGAGATAGAGATGAGAGAAGAGAAGGGAAGGACAAAGAGAGATGAGGGTTGAAGATCCAATGTATAGGGTAGAGGATTGAGAATTAAGGGTTTAGGGTATTGGGTCAAGAGGGTAGATGGTTGAGGGATTAGGGTTTGGGGTTTAAGGGTTGAGGGTTGAGGGTTCAATGATTTAAGGGTTGAGGAGTTTATGGTAGAGGTTTAGGGTATAGGTTTGAGAATTTATATATGGTTGAGGATTAGGGTTGAGGAGTCAAATGTAATGGTAAGAGGTATAAGGGTTGAGGTTTAGGGTTTAGGGTTTTAAGGTTTAAGGGTTGAGGGTTGAGGGGTTGGGGATTAAGGTTGAGGGTTTAGGGTTTAAGGTTGAGGGTTTAGGGATTATGGTTGAGGAGTAAGGGTTTAGGGATTCTGAGGTTGAGGGTTTAGGGTAGAGGCTTTGAGGTTTAGGGTTGAGGGAGCTTAGGTTTAAAAGGGATTGGGGTTTAGAGGGTTTAAGGTTTTAGGGTTTAGGGTTGAGGGTTGAGGGTTGAGGTTTAGGGTTTAGGGTTGGGAGCTTAGGTTTAGGGGATTAGAGTTGAGGGTTTAGGGTATTGGTGTTAGAGGGGTAGAGGGTTGAGGGTTGAGGGTCGGGGTAGAAGTTTAAGGGTTTAAGGTAGAGGGTATAGGGTTGAGAATTAGAGGGTTTAGGAGTTGAGGGTAGAGAATTGTGGGTTAAGGGTAGGGAGTAGAGGGTTAAAGGTGATGTCCTAATATATATGAATGGTATTCTTTCATAGATTTTCCAAGCATCCATAATATAGAAAAAGACAATGAGTTGTTTAAAAAATGCCTAAAAGAAATGTGGTCTCATAGTGATGTCCATCACCATGAGACCACATTTCTTTGATGCAATTTTTCAAACTACTCACTGCCTCTCATCTATGTATTGCTTACTATTATGCTTTGATAGATTTTTTCCAAGCATCCATAGTTTTGTTGGAAATCACCTGTTTTAGGCTTTTAGCCATAGCAGCAAGGAAGTGATATGTTTGATAAAATGCTTTGGTAGACATGTATGGAAAATGTGGTAGCATAGAAAAGGCGGTGATCTGTTTGAAAAAAATGCCTCAAATAAATTGGGTCTCATGGTGATGGACATCTCATTGCCTTGTCTATGCTATTGCTTACTATTATTCTTTCATAGATTTTTTCCAAGCATCCATAGCATAGACAAGACAATGAGCTGTTTGAAAAAATGCCTCTATAAAAAGTGGTCTCATGGAATTCCATGACAAGCAAATGTAATTGGAAACTACTCCTAGTTATTACTTATATTATGTGAAGTAATTGCATCACTGCTTATGTTGACTTTCTAAGAAACTATATTGTAATTGAAATTTTGTCATCTATCAATGTCTAGTTATTAGTTATGCAATGTGAAGTAATGCTTTGAGTTTTAAATATGTGCAATGAAATGTAATCAATGATATGATTATAAACTACACAAATCTATTAAGTACAATTCATTATTTAAACTCTTTATTCTATTACCTGTGTGAAGGTTTATACTCCACTGGCATTGGGAGGTGTTCCAGCGAAACCTCCAATATTAGCCTATTCAAAATCCAAAATTAGATATTAGAATATCATTCATATAACAATACTATTCACATGTAATATTTATAATTGTTTACTAGTTACATACCTCAGTGGTAGATGCAATGGAGTAAAAAATAGAGGGAGGGCTGGTGTATCTAGTATCAACACTGTGACCCTGAAATTTTATTATAACCAATAAACTTAATTAGTTAATCTTGCATTTCAAAAATGAAATTTAATAAATTAAATTCAATGAACATGCTAACATTTACTTGAGTATCGACGCTGGAATCCTCATCCAAAATGTCATGCCATCGCTATCTCCACAACTATAGATGTATCTTGTGCACTAGCCTCTTGACTAAGTGTGGGATCATATGTACAGGCCGACCTACAAACTTGACAAGGATGGGGTGGAATCATACCCCTCGAACTCTCCCTTGGATAGTGTTGTACTATAGGACTGGCATGCTAGATGATACTTTGGGCTAGAGAATTGATAGATTGCAAAGTGTCCACCTTATCACTCTCCTTCACGATGGAAGGGATAGCAATGTGCTCATGCACTGACCTAGAAAGTGCTCATTTTCCTTGCGCTGAGGATCAAGATGTGTACCTGGTCTATCCTATGCTGACCCTCCACCTCTCCCTTGAAAGTACCTCATATCAAAATAGTTGGAGATTTTGTTGAGGATGAATTCGTAGTAGAGTTTCCTCAAGAAATATTTGGGGACCTCGTTATTGTTGCATGGTGGGTCATAAAAAACCATCCACCACCTATCCTAAAAATTGTTCCTAATCCCTTGGTGGTGGCACTAATGGATAGGAAACCTCTTACTATTAAGGTCAAGAGTTTTATTTATGAGTGGGTTAGTGAATAATGAGCACAAATCATATTTTGTAATTTTTTCATCTTTTACTTCTTTATATGATAATTTATCTGTAAAAAATTTCCTACAGTCCTACCTCTTATTTGCCCAACCATTTTTTTTTCTAATTACATCTACATGTGTTAACATGGCTTGAAGTTAATTTTTAAGTGTTCTTCTTTCTAAGGTTGAACTTACAAGATTGTTCAACCTCATGATTAACTCCTCAATCTGTTTTTTGTTGTTTTCTATTTGCCCCATTAAATTTTGTTGAGTACCAGGAGGATTTTGAGGAATTGTTGGGGGAGTTTATTGCTATGGTTGTTGAGGATTTTTTTCATGTGCTTGTTCATGAGAATGAGAAGGATTTTGAGGTTGATTATCATATCCTACAAATTAAAGAAATGAACATAAAAAGCAACCTAAATTTACCTATTTAACAACAAATTCACAAAAAAAAACACTACTTACTTATTTGACCTCCCCATTGACGTGGTGACATCTTGGCAATAAAATTGCAAAGATTCAATGAAGAAATTGCAAGTTTTAATATTTCCAAAACGTGAGCACGCAATAGCAGGGTTTGCTAGCCTTGAGCAAGAAAACACATAGTGAAAATGAAATGAAGTAGCTTTTTTTGTTTTGTTTTTGTTTTAATAAGCTATAATGTGTCACATTATAACACAAGCATGCTATAGGCTCAATGTGACCAATCGTTAGGCTTGGTCACACCAAGCCATAACGTGAGCGCACTATAATGTGCTTGCGTTATAGCCTTTCATTTAAAAAAAAATATGGCCACTTTTTGGCCCCCCAACTTTTTGTACCCACCCATGTTAAAATTAAAATTTAACTATTCATAACATTATTGTAGATTAGCCATCAAAAACCTATCATGGCCTCCTTACAAAAGAGGCAAGCGTTAGGAAAATCTAGTTGGAAGGTGGTTCGATTAACATTGTTAATTGTTTAAAAAAGATGGATCCTCACTCATGGCCTATTTTGCATATCATTGAGGATACTTTAGCCCTTCTAACCTCTTTTTATGATTTCTTTGTGTCACATGTTTTTCATGAACCTAATTCCTTAGCTAATGGATTTGTGAACATGGGGGTTTCTTCTCATAAGTGTTGGAATTCTCATGATGTCATCCCCATTAATATTCAGATCATTATTAATCATGATCAAATATTATGTCAAGTTGGCAGTCCTTTTGGGAGGTAAAGGATATTTAATTTGGTTTTATCTCCTCTCTATTTGGATTAGACGTATGGAGTTCAACACATGTACATTTAATAATTGCAAATATTATGGTAATGAGACAAAGGATGTGGTTATTATTTCTAGGAGTCCTTGTGTTGCCAGGCTCACATTGATTATGGGGGCTTTATTCCTTTGTATTTGGAACTTTTTTCTTATTTTTACATGAACCAAACTAAGGAGAAGATGGTGGTGTGGGGTGCTCTTGCTACCATGGGGGTGATCATTGCAGACAAGAACCTGTTACATACGATGATTTTAGAGACAATGTTGTGGTGTGGGAGATCCTAGAGAAGGGGGAGTGTGCCCTTATCTTCTTAACCTTCATGGTTTTTATTTGAAGGTCATTGAGGATTTTGTCAATGGATGGAACAATTGTGTGTTGCGTGTTCTTGGTGTGGAGGTTGATATCACATAGGACTTTATAGTTGAAGTGACAAGGTTACCTACTGAGGGGAAGAAATTCTACAGGGACCTTTTAGCCTCGAAGTGTGCTCTAGATAATTTTTTCAAGGGTAAGGGATAGATTAAGCTTAGGAGTTCAGGATGTGGTGGGTATGACCGCTTCTTCATCAAGCCCCTTTGGAGGGATGTCGTCTTGATATCATGAGGTATTTTACCTTAGATGGAAGATTCATGGCCATCTATGGTTTTCATTTCATGTTGTTAAACCATTTTAGGCACAATAACTTGGTTTCTTTTCCCTTCTATTTGTTGTTATCGATGGAAAATGGTATTGCGAATAACATAAAAAATCCTAATAAATCCATATTACATGAGGGGCATATGCTTATAATTATGGAATTTGTGAAAGTAAAGTATGTCCCTAAAATTTTTAAGACCTCCAATGGGTGTAAAGGTAAGGGTGCCCTTCTTGGCTATGAAATGAGGGATTCTACTGATGAGTGGGAAGGGGATGGGGAGGTGAGGTCTTCTGAGAGATTTCGACCTCAGAGAAAGTTGGTGGTAAGAAGCTGAAGAAGAAACCTAATTCTAAGGTGTCTCCTTCTTGGTTGGTTGGGTATAATATAGATGTGGATATGAAGGAGGTGGCTTCTACTAGTATTAAGAGTGTGGCTAAGGGGAAGAAAGGGGGTTAAAAGGAGGCTAAGCTGACTTGTAGGAAAAGTAAAGGTATGGTAGGGGAAGGGGATAAAGGAATTGGGGATAATTCCCCTAATCAGACTGAGATTGCTACTTATGATGTCTAGGGTAATGTGTAGGGTGTTACTGAAGATGGGAAGGGTTAGTTGGATTTGTTGGCAAACACCATTGTTAAATCCAAGGTGGAGGCTGAGGTTGAAGTGGTCAACTTGGATGATTCTCTTGTTTGTGGTGTTTCAAGGGGAAAAGTTAGGGTGTCTAAGGACTAGCCTAATAGGTCAGCTAATCTAATGGAGGAGCCTCTCAATCGAGAGAAGCTTAACATGGATGTTGTGGTTAGAATGACTGAGGATGGAAAGGGAAACCTCCTTTCTTTATTTAGATGGCTTATTTCAGATGAAAAATAAATCAACATCAAAATGAATACTATGTATAATATCAATGCTGGTTTGGTCAATAATAGTAAAAAGGAATGGACTATGCACAACAAGGTTAAAACTATGAATATTATCCTTGACAAGGTGGTGGTTGATGCTGCTAAATTGGCTAGGGAACATGAGTCGAGACTAGTATCCCTTGAGTATAAAATAAAAAAAATCTATGAAGACATGAGTACTATTGTGCAGGTTAGTAGTCAGTCTCTCCATTCTATTGCCCAAGGGCTCACTATTTTGAATGAAAAATCCCACATGTGTATTGGCAAACCGCTTGATATTGGTGAGAACGTGCAAGTGTTTGTTGTTGAAGGTCAGAAAAATATGATGGAGAAGAGAAAGGATGAGGGGTTGTGTGTGAGAACTAGAAGCAAGACCAATAAGAGGGCTTCCATTCCTATTTAGGAGCTGAATGATGTGGTGGAGATGCATGGGAATGTCATCTCCAATAATTTAAAAGCTACTAAGAATTTAGAACAATTACAATAGTCTCTGCTATTAGTGGATTGTTTGGATGATGTTTTGTTGATGGTTTAGCTGTTGGTTTGGAAATGCTTATTCTTTAAAATCTACTTTTTATTTTGGTGGCTGCTTGCTATCCTTGTGTTTTTATTTTGTAGTATGTTTTCATTGTAAAGGGTTTCAGGGCCCCTTCAAAACCTATTTTTCCTTAATCAAAAACATTATTGTAGATTATCCAAGGAGAAGCATTGACTAGCACTAATTAATTGGGAGAAGGTTTGACTTCCTAAATATTGTGGTGGCCTTAGTCGAAGAAAATGATCTAGGAGCATCTAGGTCCACAAGCAATCCTACATCACCCAAAAAAATTTGTTGTTGTTTTCTTTAGTTTTGGTATGTTGTGGTTTTTTAGGTATCTCTTAGCATTGGAAACCTCTCATGTGACTAAATTTTCAAAAAGTTGAGTTTTCACTCTATGTGTAGGTGTGAATTCTAACCTAAAAATGCAAGAAAAACAAAGTAAAATACAATAAAGAAAGCACAAATGACACCTTATGATTAGCCTAGTTGAATCTAAACAAAATAGAAGAAAAAAAAAAAGTTTACCTTGTCTAGATTGTTCTTTTTGTTGGCCCTTTGATTTGTTGAAAATGTGTGCTCCTTACTTGATAAAATGGCTAAAATCTACATGCAAATGGTGGGAAATTTGATGGTGAGTGCAATGGTGGCCATGGATATGTGATTGGATGTAAGATTCAAGCTCAAAATGCTGCAACAATGGTGGTAGTATGGCTAATGCATGATAGCTCTAAAGTTGGCTAAGTGTGTGATGATGTAATGAATCAATTTTTTTTTCTTTTAGGGAAGTGCCTCCAAAAGAATGGAGGGCTAGGATTAAGCCTAGGGAAAAAGATCAATGGTTGAGATGTCTTGAGACATCTCAACTCATCTCATGATGACATGTGGAGGCTTATGTGGAAAGGATAGGATGAGATGGCAATGAGGTGGAGGTGATGTGGAGGTACTTGCAAGTACCTTGGGAATGGGAAAGATCTCCTCATAAAGGAGTTTCTTGTCCATTTGTACAATGAGAGGACAAGAGAGGAATTAAAAATTCCTCAAAAATCCTCATGGGGAAGAACAAAGGAATAAAAAATTCCTTATGGGGGCATCTGAGGAATTAAAAATTCCTCAAAGTGCATAGGGGGAATAAATTGGAATTCAAAATTCCAAAGGGTATGGGGATGACTTCTCCAAAAGGAGAAAATCATTAATAGGGTTGAATAAGGGTGGATGCCATAAATGGCATGAAGATTAGGTTAGGTCTAATAACTAATTTAGGTTGTGAAAATGAAGGATTAGGTGAGCTAATCTTGATTAGTGATCCACTTGAATTTTATGGAGGACGTGACCCTAATCTCAATTAGGAATGTGCACACCCTAACTAGGGATTAAGTGGGCTAATCAAGATTAAGGGAAATGTTGGAGGATCATACAAGGAGAAAGAAAATTGATGGATTAAAAATTGATATTAATTCATTTGGGAAAGATGACTAAATTAAATAAATTGGACTATTTATTTAATTTAAAGAAGAAGGGGGATAAGGTATTTAATCAATTAATTAAACACCTTAGGGGACATTAGGAACAAGAAGAAATATTAACCAAATAATAAATTATTTTTAAATTAATATGGCTTATGGACATGGGATAGAAGAGTACATGAGTGAGTTTGACCATGTGGGGGTAGTCAAATTTCATGTGTCTACATTTTTCCCCTCTTCAAAATATCCTTAGAATAATGATGTTTCAAAGAAAAATAGAGTGCAAACGAATCAATAGAAGAAGAAAACTCTGATAGATGATCTGGTATCATAGGTAGGATGATAGGCAAGAAAAACAAAGAAATATGACGAAGTATGCCCCCTAAAGAGGGTAGATGGGGAAGAAAAGGGGCCCCAGGCAATGTATCGATATGAAGAAACAAAGGGTACCACACAGTAGAGGATGGAAAACCATGAAAAATGACTTTTGAACGGAGGAAAAAATGAGCAGGGTGCGAATGGCGGCTCATGGAAGAAATTGGTTAGAAGGATAAAAAAAAGTTTAAAAACGTGAAAAATGACTAAAATTAGCAAGGCTAATTAGGGTAAAAAGGTAAAACCTATAAATAGTAAATTAGAAAAGTTACTATTCACCTTGCTTTCATTGTGCACATATGGTGAAAGGAGATTAGGCAATTGAGAGTGAGAGGTGATTGGATGATCGAGCAAGATGGTAGATGAGGAGATAGTGCATTGTGCAAACATCGTCTATGAATTCTACCATCGATGCATCGTGCCCCAATAGGTAGGCCTCAAAACTTGAGATTTTTCATTAATTTTGAGTTTTCACACATGTTTTTTATTTTGCATCATGATGGGTAGATTAGGAAAGAAATCGGCTCACCATAGGATGGCGGATTCGCCCTTCCGATTGAGCACATTCGCCCTTGTAGTAAAAGGGAGAATGTGCGACAAAGAAGGGAAAAATGTGTGTTTGCAGGGGAGGTTGCATAATGGGAGGGGAAATCATGAAATCACCCCTCGGGGGGAAGGGTGAACGTACTTCCACATGGGCAGTTGCACGGTGGGAGGGGTGATTAGGAAATCGCCCCTTAGACGAAAAGTGCGAGGGAAAAATTACCCAATGGAGGGAACAAGATGCAGGGTCGAGTGCATTGTCACCCCTTAGAGGGAAAGGAAAATGCAAATTCACCCCACGAGAGGAAGGGAAAGTAGGGGAGAATGCAAATTTAGCCTACGGGGAAAGGGGCGAATGTGGATTCACCTGACGGGAAAAGGGGCGAATGTAAATTCACCTTTAGGATGAAAGGGGTGAAATAACGCCCAAGGAAAGGAGGAAAAATCACCCATAAAACAGATGAAGTTTCCAAAAGAAGGACGCAAAGGAGAACACACGATGCTAACAGGTGAATGCACAGAGAAAGGGGAATGAGTGAATTTGCACTACATAGAGGCAAATTTTCCAAACCGGGGCAAAAAGAAAAAGAAAGGCTAGAAGATAAATGGAAAGAAAAGATCTGACAAGTGGCTTGTATGGATGTAGAGTATTGATACATTATGGACGAGAGAGAGGCACTCAGCTATGGTAACCACCATTGAGGAGGTGATGACATCTGCAAATCACGAGACCCTAGAGCATGTTGGACTACTGCATATGGTTGGATATCCAACGATCATGGCCCATCGACCACTACTGATAGCTATGATGGAGAGATGGAGATCCGAGACTTGCACCTTCCACCTCCCCATAGGGGAGATGACTGTGACCTTGGAGGATGTTTGGAGGATTATGAGACTACCAATCAGGAGCCACCTATTGAGTGGAGGGGCGAGGTAGTCATTGGAGAGGAGGTTATGGGTTGTGTTTGGTACCACAGACCTTCCCTACTAGGGGAAGGAGTTGGACATAGATGCTTGCATTGGGATTGTACCACCACTACCATTGTTTCTGTGCAGTTTGATCAGTGGGATCCTCCTCCTTGACAAGAGTGGGAGATTCTTTATCCTCAAGATGATTGAGGTTGTTCAACATATTTTAGAGTGGAGGCATGATGTATTTAAATGGGGGCCCTACGTGTTGTCACAACTATACAGGGATATGCATGTTGTGTGCTATTGAGGAGTTATTAGCGTCACCCATGTCACCCTTTTATAGGTGTGGGCATGGGAACATATCAGGATCAACTGACTTGACATCTTGAGGATAGGGGAGAGAGATGACTCCCTCCCAGTGGAATTTTGGTATGGAGGGGAGTACAGATGGATGCTCTATTATAGGTAGGTATCGAGCCTAGAGTATTAGCACCGACTATATGATGATCTCACAAGTGATTGATTGTATGTCGACCATATATAGATCGATGATTCCAATCATAGAGGCTAGAGGACAAATTGTATAGAGGCTATGGCGTTTTAACGATGTTATTTGATCAAGAGGGATCCATTTATCATTGAGCCTGCTATAGGCCCACTGCCAATGCATTTATTTGGCAAGACATCCAACAAATGTATATAGAGAGGATTCAATGTATCACCCGAGAGAGGGATGGGATAAACATATACCTACATATTTTTCAAAAGAGTGGGATCGCCTAGCAAAGGTGAGATGGGGATGGAGAGGAGGCCTAGATGATGCGAGAGTGATAGATAGGTACACAACATGGTGGTAGGGGAAACACTCTGTGAGGATCACCCCAGTTTAGCCTATCAAGCCAACAATGGGATTCAGGGATGAGGAGGGGGATGAGGCAGATGCAAGGCCCCAAAGGAGGAGGAGATTGGATGGAAAGGTGGGAGAGGAGCAAGTAGGACAAGAGGAGGGGAGGGTAGAGATGGAGGTGGGAATGCCAGAGGTAGGGAGAGAGCATTACTGGTGTACTAAGCACCACCTGTAGAGGATCCAACCAGACTAGTAGGAGTGTAGGCTTGTATTCGTATCCTATAGGAGAGGTTGAGGTAGTTAGATGCAAAGAGAGAGGCTACAGGCCAAGGTGGACAGGCTGTAGGGGGCATAGCCGAGGGTAGATGATGGAGTAGTAGTGGAGGCAGAGGCTGTGAGGGGAGGTAGAGTGAGTGTAGGGCTGGTTAGAGACTACCCAAGGGGAGAGAGATGAGGCAGTGGGGTTGGCGGAGCAAGCTAGAGGACAAGGAGAGAGGTTATAGGGCCTATTGGAGGCCATGTAGAGGGAGAGGGATGATGTGATGAGGTGGGTTGAGCATGCAAAGGGACATGTAGCATATATGAGATTAGCATAGGATGCCTAGGATATTGATTGGAGGGGGACCAGACACAAGTACAAGTGACTGGGATAGGTAATGTGAGGATGAAGGTCGGGTATTGGATGGGTGCATACTATATTGCTATGCTCAATCCAGCACAGAGGATGCCCCCATATGTACAAGTGGTTGCATAGAGGCCAGTACCATCATGCTTAGGACCCACACAATCTAGAGGATTTAGTGATTATAGAGAGACATTGCCACACGATAGAGGGCATGTTCTAGATTCACCATAGCAGTCAAATGTAGGTAGTAGTGGCTAGGAGGATAGGTGGATAGGTGATAGGTACATGGTCCCAATTTTGACAGATGCCCCAATGAACAGTGCAAAAAGATGCAGAGTCTACGTACAAATTATTTTATATAATTTTTTTAGACATATTGAGTCATAGATTCATTTATTCTTTCTGATTCAAGACACCATGATGTGTTGGATGTACTCATATTCATTTGTACATTTTGACTCTTCTGTACATGTATGTATTATTTGATGGAGTCTATATGGACTATGATCATGGAATTTATGATGGACATTATGGACTGTGTGGACTTTATATTTTGATATATATATATATATATATG